>APFE030761681.1:0-16393 GCA_000404065.3 Pinus taeda | reverse complement strand
TTGCATTTGATGTCTGCTACTTATGTTGCACTTTTGTACTCTTAGTAGATGTTAGAACAAGTAGAGATAAATCGTTTTTGCTTGAAGCTTATGAGTAGGATTAGTCATAAATGGTACTTTTATCTCTTGGCCATTTCTGCTTATATTCTTAAAGTGATATACAGTTTTCAGTTGTTTATATGTTATTGCATGAATGTATGAGTTACCATTTGGCACTTCTGTACAGTGGAGCCATTTATTTATGTCTGATATATGAATAACTTATTATGCGATATGTTGTTCACAACTGTTTTGCCTAACTTCTTATGCAAAGTGATTTATCTTAATTGATTTCTATTCTTATAATAGCTGAATGATCTTTATTACCAGTTATTGTTTGAAATCTCTTTAGATCGCATAGTAGAAGAAATACACCCCGGGTTAGCATAGATTAGATGTGTTGTTTCTCATTAGATTACAATAGCATAGAGTTAGTTTAAAAGTCTGAATTAAATTAGCTTTAAAGTATTCTTAGATCAGCATCATCCAACTCTGCACACACACACACCCATAGATTGGGAAACTGGTCCCATTATTCCCAGTCGGACCCGCTATACCAAACGGATAAGGAGTTGCCAACCAAGGTCCGGACCGAGTGGGTATCCCCCTTGTTGTCGACCCGATTTTCGGGGCCTCAACAGGTGGGTTCCTGGTGTATATCCTCTTCTTTTGATGCTTCTTGATCCTTTTCTTCCTCCTCTTCATAATCTATGTAAAATAATTTCTTCTCAACAGACTTATGACCTTTGGTGTATTTTCTATCACAATTGTAACAAATCCCTTTTTTTTTTTTCTTCCAATTGTTGTGGTGTAAACCTTGTAGGTTATGGAAGGCTAGGAGAAAAAACACTTCCATAATTATAGTCATGAGTGATGGGATTCCTTGTTTCCATAATTTCGCTTTCAATTTTTCTTGCCCACCTGAATGCCTTCTACAATGAATCAGGTTCCCAAAGACGAACCTTGTGTTGAATGTTATCCTTTAAAGTCCCTATGAAGATATCAACCATTTTCTTCTCTGGAATATCATTTACCCTTATATTCAATTTTTGGAAGTCCTCAATGTGCTTTTCCATTGAACCCTTTTGTTTGAGATTTATCAATTGTCTAAAGAAGGTGTTTCTCTTTGTATCCTCATAATGTGTTATCATTTCCTCCGTGAAAATTGACCATGTGACAAGTGGTTTACGAGAACAAAGCCCTTTATACCATAAAAATTGATTCAGTTCTAAATATTAGATGCAATACATACCTTTTGTAACAATGGTATACCATGTAGATCAAAATATTTCTCCATTTATAGTATCTAATTTACCAGATCCTTGCCATCAAACTTCCTCATCTTGCTTTTTCTTGATTTTAGGAGCTTGATCTTGAAACGATTGTAACTCTGTACTTTTGGATCTTTAAGTTCTAAAATTTCGGTCTGTAATAGCCCTCTGAGTCCTCTTTTTAACCCCGCAATTCTAATCAATATTTGATTCCAATGAAGGGTTATGCCAAATCTCCCATGATGACCTGAGTATAGACTAGTTCAGTAGAGAAAACTTGTATGACATGCCACATGTCACTGTTTCCACCTTAGTTTCTAAAAAAGCTATCCAAAAAACTATATTACATCCTCTTTCTGGAACTTCTTACGAAAATTCAATCTAATGCTCAGAGCCAAAGTTATGACGATTTTCCCAAGGTGACCTGTTTGGAATGTAATTTCGGGGGTCTGTAAAAACCCTAACTTCTTTAGATTATATCTCCGAAAATATTGTGATAAAATATATTTAATTTGGATCTGAGGTTCAAACTGATTTCTTCTCAAATGGGTTTTTTTATTAGCTTCTGAAACTTTGTAGAGAAAGCGTTATAGCAAAAATTCCATGATGACTTGTTTTAAATGAAATTCTAGAGCTTGCAAAAACCCTAACTTCCTGAGATCATATCTCCGAAAATGTAGCAAGACAAGATCTAAAACTTGGCAATGAAGTGAAGAGAGATTTTGTCTCAAATGCGGTTTTTTTTTTTATCTTCTGAAATGTCACCAAAAAGAGTTATAGCGAAAATTCCACGATGACCTGTTTGGAGCAGCAAAACCCTAGAATCCAAAGCTCTAATACCAAATGTTATGAGACCAGCTCACAAAAATATAGAAAAGATAGATGAATGCCTTAGAAATAAGACTCTTCTAGGGGGAAACCTCCTTTACATTACACAAATGAACAATTCTTGGATGATACAAATGACAATACCTCCTTTCTATATATAGGAGTCTAAGGGGTCATAATATAATTAGAGCCAACATAACAATAACAATCTAAGGGCACACTAATAACAATAGTGTGCTTCTATGAGGCACAATAATAACAATATGGGGACTAAATGGGCACAAAAATTTAATAAGGCGGTTGTACTAATAACAAAAATGGGTTACACTAGTAGTATAGGGACCTAACAGTTCTCCATGTGTCATATATTATGGCCATGACTAACCATTGTAATCTTAGTGCATGAACATAGGTAGGGATAATGGCAGATTGGATAAGCATCAGGGATGGACATTCTTAACTCATGTACTCTGACCAGGACTAATAACTGTAAGAGTCAAGTGCATGGACTTGATAAAGAATGGTCCAGAGGAGGAAATTTTTCTTCAGATTAGGAAATGGTCCTGTGAGGACATACCTTAAGAACATCTAGGTGAGGTATTTCCTTGAGAGGTAGTGGTGTCCAAATTAATTCCTCCCAACATTGTGCTATGATCTAGTGGAGAGATAGAACATACTTGTCAAGGTTGCGGTATTTTGACAATGCTAGTTATGATAATGCTATAATCATTGATTCTTATCAATCCAGATCCTTTCTTATATGAATATTTCAACTTAAGAATATCATGTTGATTCATTATGAATACCTCCCTAGTTAAGAAGGAGTGTTGAAGTTGTAACTAGAGTCAGCGTTCCTAATGTAAATTTATCATTGATATATATTTATTATATTTTTGGTCAAAGCATGTTCTTCAAGCTTATAGCGTTAAAACGAGTAAAAAATAATTTATATTGAGTCAAAAGAAAATGTATTTGAGTCATGTCCCATTGAAAGATTTATAAGAAAAAGAAAAATGATTTTTATGTTGAGTCATTAACTATCCACAAAATTTCAAATTGGCCCTCCTTGGAACACGTTGGTCTAGCCCTCCAGTGTGACATCTTTTCGACCCTCCTAGAAAAATATATATAAGAGGCAGTTTGTATCACTTGAGAGATAATCCAATCACACAACAAGAAGCATATATGAACCTAGAAAACGAGAAGAGAAGGATGAGTCAAAGGAGAGAGAAAGTCAGACAAAGGTTAGAAGAATATCCCTTTTTATGACCAAATTTTTTATGTTGACAACCCACATGTGTGGGGATAGAATTCTGTGAACATACCAAAATTTTTTGTGCTGTTGTGGGCCCTAGATTTCAAGCCTAACATTTTAGGACTGAAATTTCAAGATGGCTAGAATCGGACTAGGTTTGACTTGCATTAGTATTGAT
The DNA here is from genome assembly GCA_000404065.3 of Pinus taeda. Taxonomy (NCBI): domain Eukaryota; kingdom Viridiplantae; phylum Streptophyta; class Pinopsida; order Pinales; family Pinaceae; genus Pinus; species Pinus taeda. The sequence goes on along the minus strand of APFE030761681.1, from coordinate 12,822 downwards.
TCTTTGAGGTGGCTTGGAGGAGGGATGGATTTGGAATTTTCATGGTAGTCTTGGTCTTGGTCTTGGTCTTGGTATTGGATATCTCATTTTGATATGGTTCTATAAGAAAATGGTTTTTGAGTTTTCCACTTGTGGGGTTTTGGCCTAGCATGTAGCCTAATTTTTGGTGTCTCTTGTCTCCTTATTTTCCTAGAAGATGGAACATTTGTATAATTGCTTGATGAAGAAGACATAACAAATAATAAAGAAGAAATCTAGCATTCACAAGTAATTATCAAGAAGAGGAATCAAGATTAATGTATAATATACTTGGTTTCTTAACACCAACCTATCAAGAATACGAGGACACTAATCCTCATAATCATCAACTTACAACTTCCGTAGGCACCAACCTACAAGAGATTTCAGCCACTTAGCTAAGTTCCAACTCAACAAATTCATAGGCACTAACCTTCATGAGGCTCCAATCTCCTAAGCTGAGCACCAACTCAACAATTTCTAGGAACCAACCTACTCTTTTAATTTGTTCCTTGGACCTGTCAACACCAATTCTCATAATCAATTCACTTTCTTTAGTATGGTTTTCCCCATACCATGCCACCTTTAGGTTTGCACCTTGAAGCCTAACCAAAACCACTTGTCCTTCTTCTTTATCCTGCTTCTTGGTCACTTTGTTCTTTTGCCCTAAACAAAGTTACCAACTTAACGAGAATTCTACCAAGTCCTTGTTTTCTTAGAGGTCACATCAAATTATGATTTCATGTGGATTTCCAGAAGTGTTGAAACAACATAAAGCTTTTTTTTTTAAGAAACATATTTCTGACACTTAAATTTTCTTATTTATTAAGTATGAACTTTCTTTTTTAAATGTTGGTGATTTTCATGCCAATTTTGAAGTTTTGATGTTGTATATTAAGTATGTTCTTTTTTAATATTTATGTTGGTTATTTTCATGCCAATTTTGAAAAGTGTTGATGCAACATCACACTTTTGTTTGAGGGGGCATATTCATGGAACTGTTGATCTAGATTTTCATTGATGTCAATATGGAAATATTCTAGGAGAAGTAGAGCAAGAAGCCATGAGGAGAAACCAGAGGAAAGCCAAGATAGTCAAGCCATTGGAGAGAATATCAAAAGTCATAGGAGCTATTAGAGCAGACCTATCAAAGCAAAGAAGAGGTCATTGGAAGCCAAGAGAAGGAACAAAGAGGAACACGCATCAGGAGGAGAAGTCAGTGGAAGAGTAGTTAACAGAGGAGCCATATCATGAGATATTGGAGGAATATCAGAGAAGAGTTACTAGAGTGAAGGGTATCGGAAGTTATTGTGGAGCCATATCAGACTAGAGAAGAGCGCAGAGTCAAGGGAGCGGAGAGTCGTTACTCTGTGTAATAGTGGCAGTGGTTTTTGAGTTCAACAGTTAACTAGTATGTCTGTAATAGTGGAAGTGGTTTTCGAGTGGACGCTAGGTAGTAAGTGGTATTTAGAGGAAAGCGCTCGATTCCATTTAATGGGCGACACGTAGCACTCGGGTGGAGAGAGAAAACCAATTTTTCGGTTGGTTATTTCCCTTGCAAATTGCTCACCCGAGATTCATGAAAGCTGTTGGATCTAGCACAGGTTGATCGATGGCGAAGGATCAACGGACGGTTTTGGGTTGATCGGGTTAAGTCAGGACCGTTAGATCTGGAGAGAAGAGATCTACGATGCGGAACGAGGACCAAGTTTTGATCGTAGGATCGTGAGCAGATCAACGATGGAGGATCGCTAAGGAATACCACTTAATAGCATATCATAAGTTATAAAGGGATGACACATTAAATATGAAATTGCGATATATATATATATATATATATATATATATATATGGACCCACAGGACCATTACAATATGATGTAATATAATATTAGGTCCGTCGCAATATCGCAAGCCCCTTTAAAGCCTTGCCACATTAAAATGCCAAATGCGATAATACATGCAAACCGTTGTAACATTATAACTCGGCCTATTGTAATCCGCCGTAAGTTATAAGGGGATACCACATTGAAATCCGCCAAGTGTGATAATAAAACGGAACAAATACACCATTGAAATATGATTTAATATATTATCACATCCGTTGCATATCACAAGCCATAAAGCCTTGCCACATTGGAAGCGCCGATTGCGATAAGGCTGTGGATCCGATGGGTATATTAACTACAGGTTAATACCATATCACATCCACTTCGTCCAGTAGGGGAATTGACCATTGGCCATCGGCGATGTTATGGGATCAACTTATAAAATACCTCTGGAAGCCACGATTGCGATTGCGATTATGACGTGGCATGTGGGACCTCCCTATTAGTACAGCCTCACCAATGAAATCCTCCATAAAATATAAAAGTCTAGTGTATGAATATTATTATTGAAAAAGGACCTCTCTGATATAGTTTTAATATGCAACATTTTCTTTGTATTTCGGCCTCTCTTCTGAATTAACGTGTCCTTGGAGTATTCGTGAACTTGAAGAGACAGAGGAAGCTGAAAGCTAGGAAGCAGAAGAGAGCAAGCATTAAGGAAGCTGAAGCTCAAGCGAGCAAGGAGCAAGCCGAAGGTCAGGCAAATTAGGCTTTTATAACAGAGAACAAAAAGTTTAGTTGTGGCTGGCAAACCGAAAGAAAGGAGGAAGTCGTAGGTCCAGCTGAGCAGAAGGAAGCCATAGGTCCAACTGAACAGAAAGAACCCAAAGGTCCAGCAGGACAGAAGGAAGATGAAGGACCAGCAATGAATTAATTAGGTACAAAATTCATTCTGAAGAACAATTATGTGATGCAACAAATAGAATTTTATCTGACACCATTTGAAGGGAGCAATAGCAAGCACAGGCATTGAAGCATATGTGAATATATTTATGGGAAGTGAGAGATTGCAATAGCAGAGAACTATGAGAAGTAGTCACACTTGAAGCGTTTACTGTGACTGATAGAATAGAGGCTTGAAACAAAGAAGTGGTTCTTATACAAAGCTTAGTGCAACTAATAGTAGACTCACTAAAGCTGTGTGGAGACATTATTAGAGCAAACTCTGTGTGGACAATATGAAGAGTTGTAAGGACTCCTTCATAAGAATACTGGTTGCTATTGGTTGCCATTGATGCTGTAGCATGGAGACTACAGTGAAGCTGTAAACAGACAGAACTCAGTAAAGAAGAGCTCTGAGAGCAGAACATTACTATCAAACATGCCTTGACAAGAGGGTTGGAGCCCTTGGGGTTGGTGCCTCAGAAGTTTGAAGGATTGGTGTCCTTGGAGTTGGTGCTCCTATATCCAAGGTTGGTGCCTTAAAAAAACAGATCCAGACAGTTTGCAGCAGAGGGTTGGAGCCCTTGGGGTTGGTGCCTCAGAACTAGAAGGATTGGTGTCCTTGAGGTTAGTGCCTCAGAACTGGAAGGATTGGTGTCTTGGGATTTGGTGCTCCTAAGTACAAGGTTGGTGCCTTGAAAAAATAGAGTTGGTGCTCTCGAGGTTGGAGCCTCACAAAAGTCCAAGTTGGTGCTTGGCAACAGATTGGAATCATATATATTTTGTATCTATTTTATTGCAAAGATTATATTAATAAAAGCATTTATTCGTGTTGTTCATCTTGTGTTCTGAATATAAATGTTTTAACTGGTAAAATAAAAATTGGAAAGAAATACTTTTATTCCGCAATATTTGATATCTGTGAAAGGTCCTGTATAAATGGTATCAGAGCCAAGTTTTTGTTTGAGTGGATGTTGTCTGTGAGATATTGTCTGAGTGGATCGCGAATTTTTTGAGGCCGAGAATAGCGTTTGTAGCCCGTGGTTGCCGCAGTTGGCGTTTGAAGGGTGTTGAAGACGTCTGGCGTAGAATTCGAGTCGAGGAAACCCCAATTTCTCCTACAACAGAAAGCCGCAAAACTTCTTGATACTCATCAGCAAGATTTTTCGGGTATTATCCTTCAGTTTCTTCTCTCTCTTATAATGGATGCTCCTTCTAGCTCAAAAGGAATGTTTGGATCAAAGCATTTTAAAGATGTTCAGAATGAAGATGAATTAAGATCAGGACTAGAAAGTTTATGTCATTCTGAATCCTCCTCTGAAAATCATGCTTCTATTGAACAAGAAGAATTAAGTCCTACTGTAAACTGGAAATTACCTCCTGTATCCCCTGCAGAAGTGTATCGAGGTCTTTCTCCATTCCACTTTAGAGCCTTGAGTCAAATAAAAATCAGGGACAAAGCAGTCCAAACAGATTTAAATCTTAATCTTATGATGACTGTTCCTCTCTTAGAAGAACGACAAATTAAAGCTGCTTTGAAAAATGGATACCAGTACGTCCATCTGGGGATGGTAAGAGTTGGGCTAAATGCACTACATAGGAAAGGACAAAGAGCTTACGTATTTTCAGCCCTTCTTGATAATCGATGGACTGTATTCTCCAAAGCCCTCATAGGTGGAATAGAAACCAATTTATCTGATGGACCTGTACAATATGATGTATATCCTGATTTTTCTGTTTCTTTATCAAATCCTCATATCCTAAAATGTTTAACCTTAGGTGTATAAACAAAAGGGTACGAACACTTTAGATCAAAATCCAAAAATATGACCATTTTCTTCATTACTTGTGTAAGATTTTATAATACCACTATTCCTGTTGTTTTGCATTGTCCTCCTGATGGTACTGTAACATTGTTCCAGTATGACTCTTCTTGTAACCTAGTAGCACCAGTTCCTATTTCTAGAAATGATTTGTGCCCTCCTAATGATTGGATTACCAACTGGGCAAAACAAGTCAGAAGACCTGTTGCTGCTGCTCAATCAATAATCACAGAAATTGATGATCGAGTGATCACTAGATTTCCTAGAGACCACACAGTAGAGAGTAGTAGGCCATCTATCTCTACAATTCCTACTACAGAAAATAATTAATTACATTTGGTACAGTCTCAACCCCAACAACAGATTGTAATTGATCCTGCTGTTTTTGAGTCACTTAAAAAGTTGTTTACTCAGCCATCAGAAAATTCAGTTTTCAGTTTTGTCTGTGACCACCCTCACTATTCAAAAACATTCTGCCAATTTTCTTCAGATCCTCCTACACCACATGGTGATTCCTCAAAAAGGATCAATATGATAAAATTCACTCCTTCATCTGACTCATCTGAAGAAAGATATAAGCGTGTTACATTTTTTAATCCTTAAGAAGAACTCCTTGTACAAACAGTTTCTAGTTCTTCTTCCGGAGGTGTTGGATATGAGAAAGACTTGCCCATTCCTTCATATAGGCGAAATCCCATTGATAAAATTCCAAAGCATGTTGAAATCCCTTCTGATTCATAGATTATGGCTTTTCTAAAAATCTTCAAAGGTATTGGCCCCTATGACCCAGAAGATTCTTGGAAAAAGAAAATGTTCAATTGGGACATGTTTACTCATGAAAAAGAACATTTATATCTACAAGAAGTCAGACTACTAGAAAAGAAAGACAGACCTGCTTTCAACAAACAAAATGTAGACAATTGGAAGGAATGGATGAAAGCAAACAATCAATGGATATCATTCTATGAATGGTATTATCCTTTTGCAAATATAATAGAAGAATCTTTGATAAAACAATTTAGAAACCAAGCCAAGCAGAAACGGATTAAAGATTCAGAAAAATTTGTAGAAGAAAAGATGCAAGAAAATTATGTAGTGATTCCTCCTCCTTTAAAAGCCCCTGCTTTTGAACCAAAGATCCATAATATGTTGGCTAAACCAAATGTTCCAAGATCTTTGATTGCAGTCAGACAACAAGGAGAAGAATTAGTAAGACAAATTTGTTCCCAGTTCCATGTAAATATGATCAGGTCTAGAACTCCTAATAAGCATAAATGGGAACTCCTTGATGGTTCAATTTTTGAAACTGATACAGAATTCCCTCCATGGAAGAATTTTGTTATCAGGAGTCAGGATGGGAAAATGTACATAGTCCTCCCATGTCATCTGGATGAACCTTCCTTAGCAGCTAAAGACTCAATAGCCGCTACAAACTGGACAAATATGGCCCTGTCGAGTCTTGAAAAACACCTGAAAACCAGATTTGATTCTTTGGAATCTGCATGCTCTGAATTGACGCTCATGGTTGGTAGAGTTTTGTAGAAACAAGACTACAACATTGTCTGCTTGAATGATAGTGTGAAGACTCTAGCAGAAAATGATCAAACAATTGCTCAGATTCTAGATAAGCTCTCCTTGACAACAGAAAAGAAGATCAATGATGTAGTAATTGCTCATGGAAAAGAAATTGTCAAGGTCTCCAATAGCCTTGACATAGTAAAGAAACAAGTTTGGGAAGTGTCTAGAGGAGTTGACTCTTTAAAGAAAAAACCAAATACTGATGCATACAAATCAGCAACTCTTTTCTCTGGACCAAAAGCTACAGTCCCCTACTCTCTCACCTCCTCAGTAGAAAGTCTCATTAAAGCTCCCAGTTCAATAAATTTTCCACCACCTACTTCCACACATCCATGTTCTTTATTTGCAAATCCCAGTTTCTTTAGTCCAGTCTCTACTTCAACAAAATCTAAAGAAACTGAACAAAAAGAAAGTCATGGTCATAGTTTCTTATTTGGGGATTCCTCTGCATATATGGAAAAGGAAGAAGAGGGTGACGTGGATACAGGTCTACATAAAATTGATGATGTCCCAGAAATAGATGAACTAGAAGCCTGCATCAATAATTTTTCTGTTCAAGATAAAGAACAATTTGGTATCTCAACTCCAGAAGAAAGCATTGAAACTCAAGTCAATGCTACCTCCTCTAGATCCTGTTGGGATACTACTTGGAATCCTGCCCCAGACTGAAGAGATTTGATGAAATCAGAATATCACAAAGATTGGTCTGCCAATTCCACCTATTCGTGGAATATAGATAACTATACAGAAGCCGAAGTCATGTCTGTATTGCATTCCATGCTTGTATGCTACAGAACATACCTTGAAGATGACATTGGCCCAATAAATGCCACAAGAAGGATTATTGGAGGATTTGAAGGAACACTGGATTCTTGGTTGAAGGCTGAAACAATCAAAGAACCAAATCTTCTTCCTCATTGGGAACAGTCTGTGGTCCTAAATGAAGATGGTTCTACATATATGGATCCAGTTACTCACTTGCCTATCAATAATATGATAGGAAAACTCATCTATGGTATCACAGTAAATTTCATTGGTTTTCCACAAATCACCAATGATATTACTACTGTCACTTTGCTCGCTATGAAGTTGCATAATATGCAACATTTTGATGAGTATTTTAATGAGTTTCTTCACATATTGCATACTCTATCACCTGAATTGATACTTGAACCTAAATGGAAGGAAATCTTTGTAGCCTTCCTTCCTCAATGGGTTTCAACAGCAATCGTGTATAAACTACCAGGAAAGATTGGAGATTACAAGTTTGGGATTATCAGGCAAGTTGTTAAAGCCATTATTGTTGAGTTATGTTCATAGATGAAGATTGCTAGAGAAACAACAAATCCCAAAAAGCCACATGGATACCAAAAACTATGCAAACAATGGCATCTTGGCAAAGCTGGCAATTCTGAGGGGCATAGACATAAGAAAAAACATTTCAGTAAGAAGAATTCCCAGTTTTCCAAAGATAAATCAAAGAGAAAGCATAGCAGAACAAAGCCCTATAAGTACACAAAAATGTTTTCTAAAGAAAAAGAAATCATTTGCTTCAATTGCAATAAAAAGGGCCACACAACTCCAAATTGTCCAGAAAAGAAGAAAGAAAAATCAAAGAAAAAGATCCCATATAGAAATAAGAAAGGAAAAGTTAATTTCTCTGATTTACCCAGTAGCTGTGATGAAATTCTATCTTCAGGTTCAGAAACAGAAGATGAATTAAATTATGTTTATTCTGATACATCTTTTGATGAAGAATTGTGCAGGGATCCACATTGCACAGAATGCAGAGATTGTAATTGCGGTGATCCAGACATTTGTAATTGCAATGTAGTCATAATGATGAAAACAGATGACGATGAGGTGAGCAGGAATCTATTTATGCAGATGATGGTAGCTACGGATCTCCAAATCAAGGAGATGTATAAATCTTTGTTAACTGATCACCTCACCAAGACATCTTCCAGTTTAAAGAAGTCTCCTAACAAAGGGTATGTACTCCCTGCATCCTTATTCTCAGTAGAAGCTTTGACAAGGCAATTTAGAAATGAAGATTTTGGAGAAGATCTGCCACAAACATTACCCGCTATTCATCAAGCTATTAAAGAACTGAGAAAGACAATAAAGGAAAATAGGAGATTGTGTATAGAGAACCATAAAGAATTGAGCATCAGATTGATGAATGCACAAGGAGCATCATCCTCACAGGACCATGATACTTCAAGAAAAGAAGAAAACTGGACATTTCATGCAAACCCAGTAATGACACATACACAGCAGCATGATAATTCAGGTGAAGAAGATGAAGAAAAAGATAGAACAGATTTTGGTTGCAATATAGTGAACAGAGATGTCATGTATTGTGTAAAGATGAAAGTCAAGCTTGGGAACCAGTATGAATACTGGAAAGTTCTTATGGATACAGGTTCCAGACTGAACATTGTAAGTGACATTGTAGTAAGCATGAATCATCGGAGACCAACTGCCTGCCCCAAGGTTACTACAGCAAGTGGAGAAATCGTTACCAAGCATGAAGCAGAAGTAGATGTATTCTTGACTGGTCAAATTGGTGTTCATCTAGTCTGCCCAATAGTTTCAGGGATGGATTGTGCCATGTACCTTGGCACTCCTTTTTTCCATAATTTTGAGAAACATGGAGCTAAGTTTGACAATGGCAGTCAAAGGTATGGTTATTTTGTCAGCCTAGAAGAAAAAGAAATTTTCTTTCCATTCATAAATTCCAATTCGCCTAATAGATTGAAAAGGATTGAAAGAATGCAAAATCTATTGGCCAAAATGGAAATAAAGAAAGAAATTTTTAAAACAGAAGAACATTTGGATAATGGGAAATTTACCACAGAAATAGCAGACCTCACTGCTAAATTTAAAGAATGATGCTCAGATGATCCAAATGCCTTTTGGCATGTTAAAAAGCAAGAAGTAGAAATTCCGCTCAAAAAGGATTTCAGCAGAAAACTGAGAAGATCCAAAGCAGTGGCAATGAATGAAGAATAGATGAGAATGTGCAAAGCAGAAATGAAAGACCTCTTACATAAAGGACTTATCAGAAAGAGTAAGAGCCCAATAGCATGCTTTGCATTTTATGTGAATAAACATGTTGAGATTGCAAGGGGAAAACCAAGGTTAGTGGTTAACTACAAACCCCTAAATGATATTCTAGATTATGATGCATATCCTTTGCCTAAACCTTCTATCATAATTGCTCAGATCTCTAGATCAAAGATCTTCTCCAAATTTGACTTAAAATCTGGATTTTGGCAAGTAGGGATTAAAGAAGAAGATAAGTGGAAAATTGCATTCTCAGTACCTGAAGGACATTACGAGTGGAACATCATGCCATTCAGTCTGATTAATGCTCCTTCAGCTTTCCAAAGAATAATGGATGAAACTTTTGAAGGAATGGAGGAATTCCTGAAAAAAGTACATTGATGATTTACTAATCCATTCTGATAATATTATTGATCATATTAAACATCTGAAAATATTTTTGCGCAGAGTCAAAGAGATGGGAATAGTATTATCAGAATCCAAAATGAAGTTGTTCAGGCCTATGATCGACTTTTTAGGATTTAATATACAGTATGGCTCCTATACTGTAATTCAGAGAAGTTTGAATTTTGTTGATCATTTTCCTAATGAGATTAAAGACAAGACTCAGTTGCAGAGATTCTTAGGAAGTCTGAATTACATCTCAAAGTTCCTAAAACATTGTGCACAAGAAAGAAAGCTACTGAACAAACAACTTCAAAAGAATCTGATTCCATGGAGTGAAGAATGTACAAAGGCTGTCAGGACAATAAAGGAGAAAGTCAGAAATATCCAGCCACTTTCTCCAATCAGAGAAGAATGGGAGAAAGTCATTATGACAGATGCAAGTTATGAAGGATGGGGAGCAATTCTATGCCAAAAGAATCCCAACAGTAAGAATGAGATTGAAGTTTTTCAATATGCTTCTGGACTTTGGGCAAAAAATCAATTAAATTGGTCAAGCTTAAAGAAAGAACTCATAGCAGTCTGCCTGGGAATAGCAAAATTTAGGGATTTTGTTATCTACACAAAATTCACAGTAAGGACAAACTGCCAGGCACTAAAATCCGCCATCCATAAGTGTGACTTTGAAGACGCTGATATTGTAAGATGGATTATGCAGCTCAGTTAGTATAATTTTGATATTGAATTTGTTAAAGGAGACAAGGACAGTTTTGCAGATATGCTAAGTAGAGAATTCTTGTCTGAGCATTCAATAATGAATTTAAAATGAAATTTTATCAGAAGAAATGAAGAAACAGTAGAAATTGAAACTTCTTCTGGATGGGTATCCTACAGTCTAAATGAAACTCTTTTAGACCATGATGAAGATTGGCGCCCAATCAAAGAAGTCAGATATAGAACAAGAATTGATTTTCTTTGGACAGACCCCCATCAAGATGAAGCAAATGATGAAGCCCTTGAAGCTTTAGATTATTTAAGACAAATTGGGAGTATTGGTTACAGGATTGAAAGAGATAATGAAGATGACAACAGGATTACCAGCTACCATATAACTTTCAAAAGATTTGACAACCATCTTCACAGGGAAAATTATGATCATGACAGACAGCAAGAAGCATTTTATGCTGCAATGAACTTGCAGAATTTTTCCACTAATATGTTTTATTCCTTGCAGTTTTCTTTTCTGTTTGAAGATACACCTGTTGAAGACATGGAAGAAGATGACCCAGTTCCAGATTGGTTTATGGATTGGTGGAAAATATATGGTCTATCTCCACTAGTCATGAACCCATACTCATTGACCATGCTAAAGATACCAAATTTCAGTACCCCCAGCATGCTAAGGACCCATGTACTGTATAAAACAATAAGGGATTTGGTAGAATTAAGTAGTACAGATTTTCTGAATGGTGTTAGAAGATGTGGTCATGTGAGGTGGTTCATAATGAATCATTACAAATGCCGAAAAATTCGGCCCAGTACCAATTATGAAGAATTCCATCAGCAAACTGATCCAGAATTGAATCCATTCATGAACTTGAACCATTTGGAGTTGCCAGACCCACATGACGATGCAACTTGGGAATCGGAAAAGGAAGTATGGGTACAGTACTACACAAATTATCTGATCGAAAGGTGGAATTACCAATAATACACCTATCCTCAGATTGATTACTACACCTTTGAATGATGTCTTTCCAACTGACTATGATGTTGGACGAGCTTTCGTGGATTCCCTCGTACTGGAAATCTCCACTTTGTAATCTTTGTACATATTTGTATGCTACCTTTAAGTCTTATCAAGCTTTCGTGGATTCCCTCGTACTGGAAATCTCCACTCTGTAATCCCAATAAGTGTCCTAGATTCGGTCCCCACATGCCTCTAGCTATCCGTAAAGGAGAAGGGACGAGATAACATGGGAGAAATTTTCCCATGCCCGAATCTAGCTTTACCTTTAAGCTTTAGCCAGTACAGCATCTTTGCTTTTGAGTCATCAGTTGTAATCATATTGCGGACAGATGTTTGTTCCCTCCATGAGCTATAAATAAAGGAAGCCTTGGAGTAAGACTCATTCGAGTCGGATTCTAGCTTAGAGTTTGAGTCGAGATCTCTCCTGCTCTGCATCTGTGGACTATCAGTGTGATCTACTTGCAACACGAGAAATACTCAAGTCATTAGGAGATTTGAGAAGCCTGCGCATCAGTGCTTGACGCTGGTGTGAACCTAAAGTGGCCGAATCTATTAGAGAGTCGGTGTGTATTAATATTTTAGACTCAGTCTGCTCATTGGCTAGGTAGCCTGTAGATCTGTTATGCATTTGCTAACTTATATCTACTAAATGCTACAGCAGTCCATCTGAGAAAGAAGATCCTTATCTGTAACCTGTGATCACATATGTAATTTGAGCATCCATTTATAAATAAAATTTCATCTTCTCCACTCTACCTTGTGATATCTTTTCTTTATTCCACAATATTTGATATCTGTGAAAGGTCCTGATTCACCACCCCTCTTAGTATTTCCAATAGGAACTTCAAATTTTCTTACGTATTAAGTATGGAAATTTTCTTAAATGTTGGTGATTTTCATGCAAATTTTGAAAAGTGTTGATGCAACATCAATATTTTTGTTTTGGGCATATATTTGACACTTTATTTTTTTTACGTCTTAAGTTTGCACTTTTTTTGAACATTTGATTATTTGACGTCAAGTCCCACTAGCACAAACAGTTGAGGATGCGCCTCGCCAGCAAGGTGACCCAAGATCAAAACTCATGGGGGTGGTTGTGCCCTGTGCTAGGGGGAGGAGACATGCTACAAAATCATGTTAGCTAAGGGTTGGTGTGGCCCAGGCTAGGTGCAATCCCCAGATGACTTTGACATCTTAGATGCCCTTGGGTCACGGCTCCTCAAGCCATTGGTCAAGCCTAGATGATCACAAACAAGTTGACAAACAAAGAAAAACTATTGGTTATTTGACCAATTTTTAAGTTCTTTTTCTTCTTCTCTTCTTCCTGAGATGTTTGTCTTTTAAGTGTTTTTCAAGTTTGTATTTTTTGTTTTTCTTTGCAATATTTCTTTTAACAAAAATTTCATTTTTTTAGTGAAGTTAAACAATAA
>APFE030761679.1:0-16924 GCA_000404065.3 Pinus taeda | reverse complement strand
TGGAGCAGATCAGAGGCAAGTTAATGATCACTTCTCTTTTTGCCCTTTGATTTTCTGAGAAGGCCTTGATTTCTTCATAAATAGTTCAGTAATTTTGATCGGAGGCAACCTGCAACCATATCGTCAGGTGGAAAAGTTTAATGGTTGATGATCACATCTCTTTTTGCCGTTTCAATTTCTGAGATAATCATATGTTGGGAGAACTCAGTGGAAAGAAGTAAGGAAATGCCGGTGGCTTCAGAAAATGAAATCGAGTTACAGCTATGTATCGATGTAGCTTCTCCTTCCTTGATGTCAGTAGTTTTGCCACAGGGTGGCTTCAGAAAATGAAATCGAGTTACAGTTATGTATCGATGTAGCTTCTCCTTCCTTAATGTCAGTAGTTTTGCCACTGGGTGGCTTCAGAAAATGAAATCGAGTTACATGTATGTATCGATGTAGCTTCTCCTTCCTTGATGTCAGTAGTTTTGCCACAGCTCCTTGTATCTGCTGGTTTCAATTAATTCATTTTTTGCTCTGGTTTGAACTAATTCATTTCTGGATTAATAAAAGATTTACTCTGGACTTTTAGTCATTTAATAATATTATGTGTTATTCTTATTGTTAGCTTAATCCATCTGCCTCTCTTTTTAGGAATTAATCTGGTCTTATTATTTAGCTATTTAATTAATATTTCTTTAATTTGTGGAGGTTTAATGTGATTCTCGCTGATTTCAATGAATCCATCTGGCCTGACAAAATTTATGGATTTCCTTTAAATCTAAACCCACCTGTATTATGGAGTTACTGATCTCCTTTAAATTGAAAGGGCTCGCTTCATACAATCTCGAATGGATCACTATTATGATTTGTTGAGGTTGGCTTGCGTGGCAACGCCATCCTCGGGTTCTTGACGGCAAATTTTTGGGTTTATTTGATACACCGTCTATTGACCGGAATAACATGGAGTGGCGTAGGTTTATCGTCCCTTGTTTTGGCGACGAAGAGGCTAATAGGAATGTCGACCTTCTACTTCTATTCCTTCTGCACAGGGTTGCTCTCTGCTCTTGCCTACTTTTCTGACAGTTGGCGACTTCTCTACATTGTCACTTCCACTGCCTCTGCCTTATATTGCCCCTTCGTTGCCTAATTCCTGGGTGTAATCTTATACCATGTTCCCCGCCCCGCCAAATATTCTCACCAGGCTACACGCTACCTTCAAGCCACGAGCACCCAGGATTCCATTGGATTTGAACCCGACGAGCACCCATGTCAAACTTGCCAACAGACAAGACAGTCCGCTTAACAGCATCGCCCTCGTTTCGAATATGCCATCAGAAAATAGATAGAGTATCTAATAAACCCAGAAATTAGGCAAATTGCCGTCAAAAACTTTTCCCAATATATCAAAATCTTTTCCTGGTTGACCATTTATGGAAATTACTGTATGCTAATAAACAACGACTCATGTCTATAAATAGGCGCTTATTCAACTATGGTCATGAAAACAATTTCATCACACCTAATTTTCCTTCAAATATATTTTTAAATTTTTGAAATTGAAGTCTCATGCTTTTGTGCTTATAGAATTTCCTTGTTGCTGCTGTTGTAATAGGTTTTTTTCTTTTTTTTTTGTTTGAATTGGACATGGATTTTTTTTAAAACTAGAAGTGCATAAGCTTTTTTCTCACCTCTAATTCAGTTGCTTATATATATTGTTTTAATTTATTTCACCCTATGTCTTTTTCAGTAATTTAGGCCAGCCATAATTTGTTATGATTGTATTTCCATGATGAAAATATCTTGAATATCCTATAAAATTTATATTTTTTATTTTTTATTATAAGTATTTATTTATATAGTTTTATTTACGAAAATAAGAAATAAGAATTTTTGTTTTTCTTAATTAATATAGAAAGTTTTTTATATATATTACTTTGTTTTTAGTAAAAAGTCATCATTTTTAGAAAAAAATTAAAAAAATTGTGTGCTTTATTAAAGTAAATAGTCTTTTTATAATTTCTTAAACATTCATATATTTTATATGATTCTTCTTAGTTTTTATATATTTTAATAATGTAATATATGGATTTTATATTAGTGATTTAATCTTTTAAAGTGTTTATTTATTTTTATAAATTTATTGTTTAATTACATAATTGAATATATATATGTTTTTATTTTATGTTGAAAATTTATTTTGTTATAGAATTTATATTATGTTTTCATTCAAACATTTATATGTAAAATATTTTTTCAATAAACATCAATATGTATTTTGTAACTTTCATAATAAATCCATTACTTCTATTCACTACTTTTTATGTGAAGTTTTTTCACTTTCATGTGGGATGTATATTTATAATATATTTTGAGTTTTAGGGTGTAGTTTTGGATAGTTTACTCTAGGTTAGGCTACAGTGGTGTAGGATAGGCAAGACTAGGAAAGGCTAAGCTAGGTTAAGCTAGGCTAGGCTAGGTTAGGCCAAGCTAGTTTAAGATAGGCTAAGCTAGTTTAGGCCACACTAGGCTAGGCCAGTTTAAGTTAGACTAGGCTAGGTTTGGCTAAGATAGGATAGGCTAGGCTAAGCTAGGCTATCTTAGGTTAGGCTCAAGTAGTTTAGTCTAGATTAGGCATGTGTTAGGCTAGGTTGGATAATCTAGTTTAAGATAGGTTAAGGCAGAATAGGCTAGGCTACAGTAGGGTAGGGTAAGATAGGCTAACATAGGCTAGGATACAATAGGCTAGGGTAGGCTAGGGTAGCCTAGAATAGGGTAGGCTAGGATAAGGTAGGCTAGGCTACGGTGGGATAGGCTTGGCTTAGGTAGCCTAGGCTACGATTAGGATAGGGTATGCTAGGGTAGGCTATGGTAGGCTAGGTAGGTTAGGGTAGGCTAGCTATGGTAGGGTAGGCTAAGGTAGGCTAGCTAGGGTAGGTTAGGTTAGGCTAGGCTAATTTAGGTAGCTTAGGCTAGGGTAGGGTAGGGTAGGATAAGCTAGGCTGGATAGGGTAGGCTAGGCTATGGTAGGCTAGGCTAAAATGGCTTGTCTAGGCTAGGTAGGCTTGGCTAGGCTAGGTGGGCTTGGCTAGGCTACATTAGGCTAAGTAGAGTAGGCTAGGATAGGCTAGTGCAGGGTAGGTAGGCTTCGCTAGGCTAGGTGGGCTTCGCTACGCTAGGGTATGGTAGCATAGCCTACGTAGGTTAGGGTAGGCTAGCTTAGCATAGGCTAGGTTGGGTAAGATAGGGCAGGTTAAGCTATGGTAGGGTAGGGTAGGCTAGGCTAGGTTTGAGTAAGCTAGGCTTGGCTAGACTAGGCTCGGCTAGGTAAGTTAGGGTAGGCTAGTGTAGGGTAGGGTAGGGTAGGGTAGGGTAGGTAGGCTACAATAGGCTAGGGTAGGTAGGTTGGGCTAGGGTAGGCTAGGCTAGTGTAGTCTATGTAGGGTACGGTAGGGTAGTGTAGGACAAGGTATAGTAGGCTAGGCTAGGCTAGGATAGGTTACGCTAGGCTAGGCTATGGTAAGGTAGGATAGGCTAGGGTATGCTAGTTACGATAAGCTTGGGTAGGTTAGGATAGCTGAGGCTACGCTAGGCTTAGGTAGGTTAGGATAGAGTAGGCTAGGCTAGGGTAGAATAGGCTAACATAGGCTAGGGTAGGCAAGGGTAGGCTAGGATAAGCTAGCGTAGGTTAGGCTAGGGTAGGCTAGGTTATGGTAGTCTACGCTAGGCTAGGATGGGATAGGCTTGTCTTAGGTAGGCTAGGCTAGGCTTAGGATAATGTATGCTAGATTAGGTTGGGTTATGCTAGGGTAGGCTAGGTGGGCTAGCCTACGATAGGTTATGCTATGCTAGGTAGGGTAGGGTAGGATAGTGTAGGCTAGGTAGGCTAGGGTAGGGTAGGGTAGGCCATGGTAGGTTAGGCTAGGGTAGGCTAGGGTAGGCTAAACTAGACTTCGATAGTGTAGGTTAGCGTAGCATAGGGTACGTTGGCTAGGTTAAGCTTGGGTAGGGTAGGATAGGCAAGGCTAGGCTAGGTTTATGTAGGTTATGATATGCTAGGATATGTTAGGCTAGGCTAGGCTAAGCTATGTTAACCTAGGTTATGGTAGGATAGGTTAGACAAGGGTAGGGTAGACTAAGCTAGGGTAGGTAGGCTTGGCTGGGCTAGGTGGACTTGGCTAGGCTAGGGTATGGTAGTGTAGGCTAGGTAGGTTAGGGTAGGCTAGCTTAGGCTAGGCTAGGTTGGGTAAGATAGGGCAGGTTAGGCTATGCTAGGGTAGGCTAGGGTAGGCTAGGGTAGAGTAAGCTAGGCTTGGCTAGACTAGGCTAGGATACACTAGGCTCAATTGTAAGTTAGGGTAGGCTATTGTAGTCTATGTACGGTACGGTAGGGTAGGGTAGGACAAGGTATGGTAGGCTAGGCTAAGGTAGGATAGGCTAGGCTAGGCTAGGCTATTGTAAGGTAGGATAGGCTAGGGTATGCTAGTTAGGATAAGATTGGGTAGGTTAGGATAGGCGAGGCTATGCTAGGCTTAGGTAGGTTAGGATACAGTAGGCTAGGATATGTTAGGCTAGGTTAGGGTAGAATAGGCTAGGCTAGGCTAGAGTATGCTAGGCTAGGGTAAAATAGGCTAACGTAGGCTAGGGTAGGCAAGGGTAAGCTAGGCTAATCTAGCATAGGTTAGGCTAGTGTAGGCTAGGTTATCGTATGCTAGGCTAGGCTAGGATGGGATAGGCTTGGCTTAGGTAGGCTAGGGTAGGTTAGGTTATGCTAGGGTATGCTAGGGTAGGTTAGGTTATGCTAGGGTAGGCTAGGTAAGCTAGCCTAGGATAGGTTATGCTATGTTAGGTAGGGTAGGGTAGGCTAGTGTAGGATAGGTAGGGTAGGGTAGGGTAGGGTAGGCCATGGTAGGTTAGGCTAGGGTAGGCCACACTAGACTCTGATAGTGTAGGGTAGCGTAGCATAGGGTACACTAGCTAGGTTAAGCTTGGGTAGGGTAGGATAGGCAAGGCTAGGCTAGGTTTGTAGGTTATGATATGCTAGGATAGGTTAGGCTAGGCTAGGCTAAGCTAAGCTAAGCTAGGTTATGGTAGGATAGGTTAGACAAGGGTAAGGTAGGGTAGAGTAGGGTAGGCTAAGCAAGGCTAGGATAGAGCAGGGTAGTGTAGACTTGGCTAGGCTAAGCTAGGGTAGGATAGTGCAAGGTATTGTAGGCAAGGGTAGGCTAAGGTAGGGTAGGTAGGCTAGGCCAAACTAAGTTAGGGTAAGCTAGGCTAGTGTAGGATAGGGTAGTCTAGGGTATGGTAGGCTAGTTTAGCATAAACTAGGCTAGGGTAGCATAGGCTAGGTTAGGTTAGGCTAGGCTAGGCTAGGCTAAGCTAGGCTAGGCTAGGGGAGGATGGGATAGGCTTG
Organism: Pinus taeda; assembly: GCA_000404065.3. Classification (NCBI taxonomy): domain Eukaryota; kingdom Viridiplantae; phylum Streptophyta; class Pinopsida; order Pinales; family Pinaceae; genus Pinus; species Pinus taeda. The sequence continues at coordinate 11,532 of APFE030761679.1, read as the reverse complement.
GCTTAGGCAGGCTAGGGTAGGCTTAGGATAGGGTAGGCTAGGGTAGGCTAAGCTGGGCTAAGTTATGCTAGGTAGGATAGGTGAGCTACGGTAAGCTAGGTAGGTTAGGTAGGTTAGGTAGGCTAGCCTAGGTAGGCTAGGGTTGGGTAGGGTGGGCTAGGGTAGGTTAGGGTAGGTTAAGGTAGGGTAGGTTAGGGTAGGGTAGGCAAGGCTCGACTACGGTATGTTGTAGGTTAGCATAATGTAGGGTAGGCTAGCTAGGCTAAGCTTGGATAGGGTAGGATAGGCTAGTGTAGGCTAGGGTAGTCTAGGGTAGGGTAGGCTAGGTTAGAGAAGGGTAGGCTAAGGTAGGGAAGGGTAATCTAGGGTAGGGTAGGTTAGGGTAGGGTAGGCAAGGCTGGTTTAGTGTATGGTAGGCTAGGGTAGGGTAGGCTAAGGTAGGCTAGGCTAGGCTTGGCAAGGATAGGTAGGTCTGACTATGTTATGGTAGGGTAGGTTAGGCTAGGGTAGGGTATGGCTAGGGTAGGCTAGGGTGTTGTAGGTTAGGCTAGGGTAGCGTACTCTAGGCTAGGCTAGACTAGGCTAGGCTAGTGTAGGCTAGGATATGCTAGGGTAGGCTAGGCTTAGGCAGGGAAGGCTAGGAGAGGTAATCTGAAATGTTTAAACTTGAACATTTTTAACAATTTGTATTTTAGGCTAGGTTAGGCTTGGCTAGGATAGGCTAGGGTAAGCTAGTCTAGGGTAGGTTAGCGTAAGCTAGTCTGGGGTAGGCTAGGGTAGGCTACCTTAGGCAAGCCTACGATAGGCTACCCTAGCTTAGGCTAGGATAGGCTAGCTTAGGATAGGGTAGATAAGGCCAAGCTAGTTTAGGCTAGCCTAGCCTAGGCTAGGCTAGGTTAGGACAGGGTAGAGAAGGCCAAGCTAGTTTAGGCTAGCCTAGCCTAGGCTAATCTTAGAATAGGGTACGCTAATCTAGTTGAGGCCTTGGTAGACTAGGCTGGTTTAAGTGAGGCTAGGCTAAGCCAGGCTATGTTGGGTTACACTCAACTAGTTTAGGCTAGATTAGACATGTGTTAGACTATGTTAGATAATCTAGTTTAGGATAGGTTAGGATAGGCTAGTTCAGGATAAGCTAGTTAAGGTAAAGCTAGGATAGGAAAAGTTATTTTAGTCTAGGATAGGCTAGGCTATGCTAGATTAGGCCAGGCTAGATCCGCCTAGTGGCTAGGCTAGATTGGGGTAGGCTACATTAGCCTAGATTAGATTGGATTAGGCTATGCTAGGCTAGGCTATGTTAGGTTAGGCTAGGCTAAGCTAGGAGAGGCTACATTAGGATAGGTTGGATTAGGCTAGATTAGGTTAAGCTATGCAACACTAGTATAGGCTAGGCTAGAATAGTCTATGCTAGATTAGGCTGGGCTGGGCTAGGCTACGCAGATTGTACGAATGATGCCCTAAATCCTCATATAAGGGAGATGTGTAGGTATTATGATGGTTTATGCCTTTTTCTGAAACATATTTTAGTCTAGCCTTTAGCTACATATGTGATGATTTCACTCCATGAATTGTAACACTAATATGTACAATTTCATATTCATATAGCTATGGATAGAAAGAAGATATACCATCATTGAAAATTTAGAAGATCACTGTTGAGATATAGAGAGGTTATTAAAAATTATTTGGTGTGCTAGTAACATATTAATTTGTGCTTTCATGTCTACTAATATGCTTGATTCCACCAGGAATAATGAAAAACACAATTTTATGAGTCTAGGAAACTATAGATCTTTGAACTCAGTGGCCACTAATTATGTGTTGTCACAATATATCCACGTGCTAGCAACAGAAGTTGTAAAGGGAGAGTATATACCAATCATATATCTATCTATATTAGATAAAAATGTTGAGGGATGCCTAGAGAGGAAAACATGCATCTTAACCTAGATTGTGCAATGTAGGGATTATTTGAGGTAAATAAAAGTTAATTGCTATTATGTTGTTTTGAGCTAGCCATAAATCTAGTGCAGTCAAAATATCAACATAAAAGTTAAATTGTGACACTCTGTTTAAAGGGTGAATTTTGTGTTGAAATATATTTAGATTACTACAAAATAAATAATACCAAAAAAAACCTTTTATTTTATGCCTCTTCTCTGAAACAATTAACATACATTTTCAAAGTTTTTATGAATTTTAGGTAAATAAAATATTTTATTAATTTTTTAAGTTGTTATTTGAACTATAATTTTGATCATTTAGTCCAATACAAAAGTCATGAATATTGAAGGAATTGTAATTTTAAAATAATAAAATTTAAAAATTATAAAGGTTACAGAAAACTAATCAATATTATCTAAAATTTTCTATTAGTTTTTGCATTTTGTTCACCATTTCATGTCGTGGACAAAGAAAATATGAGGACCATTACATTCTATGTATTAGGATTATTGATATTATTTATATGTGTTTATGTGATTTACAATTATATTCAACACTTTTAACATTATCATAGATATATAAATTAATTTTAAATGTTAGGAGACATCAATTCATTCTTCATAAACATCCATACTTTCCTTATAATGCATCTTCTATAAAAACTATCCTAGATCCATCTTAAATTCAAACCTATTAAGTAGATAGAGTGATAAGGTCTTTCAAGTTGCAAACCTTTCTTTGATTTTTGCGCCCAAAAAAAGAGGTTTTCATGTTGAAATATTTGATCCCTCTTAGTGCTTTATAGATCTAAAGTAAAGATAGATCTCTGTTTGTTCACCTCCACAATAAATTACCTTGTGTTATCTATAAATTTAAGGTGGAAATAAAGCACAAAAAACGATGGAAATAAATTTAAGGTGGAAACAAAGTACCAGGATTCTTGAACGACGATGGAGACAGAAACGAAATGCTTCGCGAGATGTTGAACATGTTAGAAATGAGTGTTTTGAAGGAGTGAGAGAGTGCAGCAGAACAAAGCTTGAGTAATAATAAAATGTGCCTCGAATAATAGAATGTAATAATATACATAAATGCTAAACTGAAATCAATATTACATTTATTTATTTATTTGTTTGTTTATATTTATTTACTTTATTTATCATATAAATATAATCAATATAATTTTTATTTATGTAAATATATATTTGCAGTATATATATATAAAGTTTATTTATTAATAAATATTTCAGTATTTTGTTTTTTATGTTTTTTTAATTAATTTTTTATTTTTCAATTTGTCAATTATCAAGAAAATAAACAATTTTTTTTCAAATATATAAAAAAATACAACTTACCATAAATATTATTATTTTTTAATTTTATGCCAATAAGCCTCTTTTTATTGGAATGGCTATCTCTTCCACACTAGTTTTGATTAACAAATTAGATGGTGTGTGACGATGAAATTCATTATATTCTCAAGACATTTCATGATGGGCCTTATGGACTAAATTTTGCATATAGGAGAATAGGTCATAATGTTCTTCACCATGAAAACTTTAATGTACCACTTGACCTCCATTTAAAATATAACTTCCTCTAACCACTAATGATGTACTTGTAGAATTGAATCTCCTTGACTCAAGGAAAATATTGATAATAAATTTCTCTATGAACTTACTTCCATCTATGAAAATACAGTGAACTTCATTTTTGACAATTATATAAGTAGGTAGTTTAGATAATGAGCATATACAGTAGTCAATTATACAACTAAACTTTCGTCACTTACACACTTTCATACATAGATAACTTGTAATTGTTGATATTGAAGTATCAAATAACAACAAGATTAAGCATATTCTAATAGATTCACATAAATAAATCAACAATATATTCTCTCAGTTCTGAAGAATATCAAGAACTACTAATTTGAACTATGCCACTCTCTTCATTAATTGGTTATGCATCTTTCCATTTGAGACAAACGAATATAGGAAAATAATTAACAAATAATAAAACCAATTATAGTTTTCTTCCACTCCATATATACATTCATTATTGAAAATATGAAACCCATAACAATAAAAATAATCATAGCATGACTTCACATATTTTAAGGAATGATTAATAGATTCTTTGGAGGAATAGCTAGTAAAAGCAAAATAAGAATGATTTTCTTACAAGTAAGGAAGTGAAAGTAATAACCAAAACTCAAAATGGTGTGGGCAATGTGCACAGGACAAGAGGGAATTACGGATTCCAATTATCAAGTTATTCAAACAAATATTACATATTGATATTGTGGGATCATTTCAAACATTTGAATCAAACATTGAGAATGAGGATATAAGAAAAAAAAATCCTCGCTTTCACTCGATTCCAATTTGACTTCTCTACAGTTACTTGCAAGGGTACACACCAGTTGTGGCATCGAATGTATACACAATTATGTAAAGTGGTAACCTTCGATGCATACATTTTTGATCCAGTTATCATCCATGGAACCTAACCAAAATATGTTTATGTTTCCAAATAAGAAGAGGTTTAGATTCAAGAACCAAAAAAAAATATTCAAAGATTGAATTCCATTACAAAAAAACATTGGGTAAATCAAGTTTATTTTCCATCTACGTTTTTTGTTAATGTGGTTATGATGATGCATTCATTTGTTGTTCCTTATGCCTCCTACACCATATTCATCTTTGAAAATTATCCCGTGGACACAGGAAACAACAACTACATGACCATGCTTGTGAAGGTCAAGATGTGGTACAATATCACTAACTTCACCAATCGCTTTCCCACTGGTAGGTTTTGTAATGGTAGAATACAAAGACACCATGAGTTAAGTCAGTGATGGAATTCACAGGAATGGATGTTCCCATTCCAAAATCCAACCAAGCATTCCATAGTAATGAAAGTGCCAAGGAATGTGTTTGTGTCTTGTTATATTAGCCTCTATTTCATAGGTAAAGCACAACATTGTTAGTTGATTGAGGTAGACAATCATACCATCAAAATTATGTTGAACTGATAAGGTAGAAGAAACCTCTAATCAGGATATTTCACACAAAAATCAATGGGGAACCTTGGGATGTAACTTAGTGCACTGGAAAATTAATATAAAGAAAATGTGATGCACAAAATCAATAGAAGCAGATGAATGTATAGATTAATCAAGAACCTTGGGTATAAATTTTTGTTTGACAACAGTTTCAATTATTTTGCATAGAGCATAAAGAATTGTCCTTGTTTTCAGAACTACTAGAACGGATGAAGATTTGGATCAAGCTAGATAATTGTTTCAACTTTTCTTTTATTGTAGACATGCATGAATACCCTCAGCTTTATAAGGCTTTAGACCATTAATGTTCAATAGTTTGTAGATTCAATGGGTAGATGGAGAATAATGACTGTACCAACAGATGCATATATAAACACATAAGAATGGCCAGCTACAGGAAGTAAATGAAGCTTGCAAATCTAATTTATCAATGCAAAGGTAAGATGACGATTATCTGGCATTAACCACAGAAGAAACATGAACAACCTGTTCAAGTGCAAGCTTAGAACATAACAGAAAATGGAAATTGAACATATAACAACAAAAGAACCTTATATTACTAGAATGAAGATGATACGCTTGAGTAGCAAAGTATCCATAGTCTCGAGAAGTTGAACCCTTGTTACTCTGAATTTTCACATATTTATAGGCCCTTTTACAATGCTCTCAAGCCTTCTGAGGTTCGCGAGGTCTTAATCTATTCCCTCTGTCTTTAACAACTTGATGCCCTGACTAGGCATGCATGGGCTCAGAGGTTTCTTCTCTAAAGAAGAGTAACCTCACTCTGGTACTTTGTTGTGCTGGCAGGGAGCTCGCTCGTGCCAGAGATGCCCCTTGATCACTTTTGTTGGTTTTGGCTCTGTTGCATTGTTGATGCTGCATGATCGCTTTTGTTTCGGGCTGCATCGTGCTATGGCCCTTTTTTTCCCTTTCTGGCCTTTGTCTCATGATACTTGTTCCCTCACCTCTGTTCTATGATGGAATGGGTCTACGGGCCTTTGTAATCCCTTTAAATCTTAACAATGATTGTTTTATGTTTTATACAAAAGATGCTACAACACTGTAAACTCCCACTAAGATCTATTTATTTCAAACTTTAAAATTCCTTGAACTCTATCTATTCCTCTATCGGGTCCATCCTTATCGCTATCGCAAATCGCAAGTGGATTGTTCCCTCGCTTCCCTTTGTACTTTAGAAATACATAAAAAACTTCGAAAATGCATTGAAAATGGCTTTTCTGGGACCTCAAATATTATGAAATAATATTTAGAATACCGTAAGGTCTAGTTCATTGTGTAGCACACATATATGTGGAAAGGCTCCTTTCCTTGGTGTTGCTCTGATGTGATATAGTGATATTATCTTATCACAATCGCATATCATGCCCCGAGCCATTGATAGCGCTATTCGTTTGTCTCTGATAGCAATTGTGCGATGCGATGTCGGTCATTGATCTACGTTCTTGATCGACGGTCCATGTTGCATCATGGATCACTGTCACAAGTTCCATACAATCTGTGCCGATATCCACTGATTGACTTCGCCGATTGCGACCTGCCGATCAAATCTAGACCGTTGATCGGCCAAATCTAACAGTTGCTATGTGTATCAATGTTTATGCCTCTAATACTTGGTTTTTCATTGTTTCCTATGGTTTTCTGCCTCCTCACAGTGCTTTTCTACCATTCTGAGGGCTCTTGGCATGCGATTATTTTGATCTTTGAGTGATCCTTAAGAAAATTTTAAAGACTTCTAGAGTGTTTTGGATTCATTTTTGGGTCATTTTCCAACAAGTCTAACACTGGCTACTTCTGGGGATGAAAGCCTCCCTGTGAGGTTTCAAGAAATACAAAGCAATGCCTTTATTATAAAACCAAAATCAAATCTATCTCCTAGTGTTCCATTGGGCATGGAGCCTATATTGTATAGAAAGAATAAAAACTGAAAAACATATTTACAATATCAAGGATTTAAAGCCTTAAATGAAATCAAGTTTCAAGAATCGCCCATTGACCAAGCTGCCAAAGACATCTTCTCCTTCCAGACTATGTAGAATAAAGGTATTGTTCTACTGAATGTGGGAGATGACAAATGGACCTGTCCATAAGGAGTCAACCTTACAACGAATACCTTTCTTTTCCTTCATCACATCCCATTTGAGAAACCAATCACCAACTTCGAAATTATCCATTTCTATTTGCCTGTGAAAGGTTTCTTTGATTTTCTTCTAATGAAATTTTGACTTTTCAACCAGATTCTCTCTAATCTGTTGTAATTCAACTAGGTTATTCATTCTCCTTACCATGTCATTCATTTCATCCTATTCTTCTTCAAAGAATTTGGCCACAGGGAGAATAAGCTAGAGAGGAGAAACAACATTATTGCCATAAACTAGCTTAAATGGAGAATTTCCTATGGACTTCTTGTTGGTAACTTTGTCAGCCTATAGTGCAAACTTCAACTTGGAATCCCATCTCTTTTTGTTGTCCTCCTACTATTTTTTGACTATCCTTACAAGACTCTTGTTAGATGATTCTGCCAGGCCATTACCTTGAGGATAATATGAGGTATAATGCACCAATTGAACGCCCATGGATTCACACATGTCCACCTAATCTTCAGCCTTGAAAGTTGTTTCATTATCAATGACTAGTTTGGTTGGGCACCCAAATCTAGTGAAAATGTTCTCATTCAAGAAATTTATGACAACTTGATGATTAGCATTTTTAGTGGGTATGAAAAAGATCCATTTGTTGAAATAATCAGTGGCTACCAAGATCCATTTGTGTTGGAAGGGACAACAGTTCTTTAAACAGGAGTTTCCTTGGCACTATTCATATTCAACCTCAGGTTATATCTGTGCTGATCTTCATTTTGTAGAAAAGCTCCACCATCCCACTTTTGGTTGATCTGGTCATTGAATAATGACCTTTCCTAGGCAACTAAGGTCAAAAAGGAGGCACTGCCTTTGTCTTGCATACAATGGATCTCATCATCTTCATCAAACTACTCTTCGTCCACGACTACGTTCTGGAAAGGGGTCTTCACCCTTTGGTCTTGATTGGCATCTTTGCTTCTTTGCAGAATCTGCAACTGCTCATTAGCTCTTGTATATGGATTTGGATTTGGATTTGTAGGAGTAAAGGTATTATGAACTCTTCCTTTCCTAGGGTGCTGCTCAACCTTTAACTTGGATATTTCAGAGGCTAATGACTCTATCATCTTAGTCATTTTATCTATCTTAGGGTTTAAAGATGATGAAGACTTGCCCCTTTTTCTTCTTCTATCAACATTTCCCTTGAGCTTCTCTGTAGCCATGATGTTTGATTCTACTTCCAAGGCTGCATCTTGCATATCAGCCAAAGTAGCACATTGCCTCTCCCTCAATAGTAGACCGAAGTCAAATCAAAAGCACTGGCATAGGTGAGTTTAGCAGAGGTAGTGGTGGATTTTACTTCAGCTCAAATATTGTTGTACATGAAGTTAAACCTCTTATTAAAATCAGAAAGAAACTTACCATTTTCCCTCTTTAAGTTGCGAAACTCGGTGTGGTAGTAGAGTAGATCCTTCTTATACCCCCAATGATTTAGGAATGCATCATATAAAGCCTCAATATCTGCTATAGATCTTGGGGTCAGTTCTCTTAACCATTTTCTAGCCTCTCCATCTAGGCTTTGGATAAATACTCTCATCCACACATTATCTTCACTAATGTCTAGGTTATCAACGTAGCTATAGAATGATTCAAGATGTTTCTCATCTATAACACCTTAAGTCCCAGTGAACTTGGGCCTATACTTCTGCTATTTTGTAGTAGGCATGGAATTGAAAGGAGTGGGCACTACTAGAGTTCCATACCTAGCAGCTATGGTTCTTTCCATTTTTGTAGGTTCTTGTGGTCCTGCCATAGCTGTGGTGGCTATAAGGGTACTGGCAATCTGAATGATAGAGGAATGAGGAGTGACTGATAAGACTAAGGGAGTATTATGGGTATAAGATAGGGTTTCCTTTGGGCATACAACAAAAGGAGAACCTAAAGAATAAGGAGCTTTATGAATCTCTCAGATTTTTTCTTCACTACTAGTATTAGATGCTATACTCTCAACATGTATTTGTTCTATTACATGATTTTCTTGAAGAGATATAGAATATTGTTTAGATTTACTTGAACCTAATCCTCCCTTCTGGAATACTTTTCTTTCTTTGATGATTTTCTTAGGATCAAATACTCGGTCAGCTTGTGGCTTCTGAGGATTTCTCCAAGCATTCCTCACAAACTGAGCCAAAACTATGAGGTGGAGTCACCAAAAGGTTTGTCCTCTAGTAGAGTTGCTAGATAGATGATTACAATCGAAAAAGTGCCCAGACTTTGTCTATAATCAAAACTGGATCTGTTTCGTCTCCCAGGGAAGCAGAGCGTCAGTTTCCTCTCCCCAGCAATGATGCTAATTATGTTATCAAGAAACTCTCCTAGGTTGCAACTCGGAGATGCCTTGTAACATATAATCTTCAATATTGTTCTCGGAACTATTGGAATGGACGAAGGTTGAGATCAAGCCAGATAACCATTTCAGCTCTATTTTTACTCAAGACATGCATGAGCACCCTCAACTTTACAAGGCTTTAGACCACTAATGCTCAATAGTTTGTAGACTCAGTGGATAGATGGATAATACCGACTGTACCAATAGATGCACATATAAACACATATGAATGGCCAACTACAGGAAGTAAATGAAACTTGCAAATCTAATTTATCAATGCATAGATAAGATGACAGTTATTTGGCATTAGACACAGAAGAAACATGAAAAACCTATTCATGTGCAAGTTTAGAAGAGAAGAGAAAATGGAAATTGAACATATAACAGCAAAAGAGGCTTATATTGCTAGAATGAAGATGAGAAGCTTGAGTAGCAAAGTATCCACAATCTCCAGAAGTTGAACCCTTGTTTCTCTGACTTTTAACATATTTATAGGCCCTTTTACAATGTTCTCGAGCCTTCTGAGGCTCTAGAAGTCTTAATATATTCCCTTTGTCTTTAACAACTTAATGCCCTAACTAGGTACACATGGGCTTGGAGGTTTCTTCTCTAACAACAGAGTAACCTCATTCTGGTACTTTGTTGCGCTGGCAGGGAGCTCGTTCGTGCCAGAGATGCCCCCCGATCACTTTTGTTGGTTTTGGCTGTGTTGCACTGTTGATGCTCCATGATCGCTTCTGTTTTGGGCTGCATTGTGTTGTGGCCCTTTTTTTCACTTTTCGCCCATTGTCTCTCGACAACTATTCCCCGACCTCTATTCTGTGATGGAATGGGTCTTCGAGCCTTTGTAATCCCTTTAAATACTAACAATGATTGTTTTCTAGTTTATACAGAAAACGTTGCAACACTATAAACTCTTACCAAGCTCTGTTTATTTCGAACTTAAAAGTCCTTGAACTCTGTCCATTCCTCTATTAGGTCCATACTTATCGCTATCATAAATTGCAAGTGGCTTGTTCCCTTGCTTCCCCTTTGTATTTTAGAAATATGTAAAAAACTGCGAAAATGCATTGAAAATGGCTTTTCTGCAGACCTCAAATATTACGAAATAATATTTAGAATACTGTCAGGTCAGGTTCATCGGGTCTCACACATATATGTGTAAAGGCCCGACTCCATGGTGTTTCTCCGATGCGATATAGCGATGCGATCTAATCGTAATCGCATATCGCTCATGCCTCGAGCCATTGATAGCGCTTTTCACTAATCTCCGATAGTGATCTTGCGATGCGATGTGGGTCATCGATCTGCGTGCTTCATCGATGGTCCACATTGCATCACTGATCGTTGTCGCAAGTTCCATACAGTCCAAGCCGATATCCGCCGATTGCGACCCGCCGATCAAATCTAGACCATTGATCAACCACATCTGGCAGCTGCTGTGCGTATCAATGTTTATGCCTTTGATACTTTGTTTTTCATTGTTTTCTCTGGTTTTCTGCCTCCCGATAGTGCTTTTCCGCCATTCTGAGGGCTCTTGGCATGTGATTGTTTTGATCTTTGAATGATCCTTAAACACATTTTGAAGACTTCGAGAGTGTTTTGGATCCATTTTTGGGCCATTTGCCAACAAGGCTAACAGTCCTCACAATGTTCTCGACAATGCCTCCTCACACTTGTATATATTCATTAACAAAAGAAACAAATACCAATTTGGCAAAATAAATTACATAACAAAAATAATTTCACACTTGTCTTCGTTACAAAAGTTATTCTCAAAATGTCTTTGATACCAAGAAAGAAATCATAACTTCTCATACACACACAGAATTTGTTTTTCTATTAGGTTTCACACTAGAATACATCACACTCATATAGTACATATGAGATCCAATAGATTCTAAGCTAGGAGATTTTTTGTGGAGAAAATATCTCAACAACCTAATCGAATCAACATATCAAATCTTCTTGTAAACTATTGTAACCATTAGTTTTAATTTCAATTCACAAAAGTGACATGACAAACGTTTATATATATA
>APFE030761676.1:0-11167 GCA_000404065.3 Pinus taeda | reverse complement strand
AGTGACATGATCAACATCGGGTGCCACACAAGTTTCAGGTGGGCGACAAAGTCTAGTTGCATTTGCAAAAGGAACGCCTTACCAAAGCCTATCAAAAACTTAGACCACACTGAGATGGTCCTTACACCATTGCTAAGGTTGTGGGAGACAAGGCATTTGAGCTCAGCATTCCCCCATTCCTTGGCCTGCACCTAGTGTTCAATGTTGACTCCCTTCGGCGATACTTTCCACCATTACTAAACACATCTCACATTGTAGAACAACTCACACCCCGAGAGTTGAATCCAGATTGCATGGAATAATCTCCAATGGATCGGATCATGGACACATAGATCAAGCACACTCACGAGCGGAATATCCAACTATATAAAGTTGTCAAAGTAGGGCAACTCCTTGACCAAGGAGAAAGTTCAGTAGAAGTTTCCTCATCTCATGGAGGAACTCAACGTAATATGGGACCATGGCTTCCTAAGGGGGGAGGAATGATTTAGGTGGATATTGGTGGCCACTCGCCATGTCCACTTGGACCCCCACCATTGTTTCTTTGAGCTTTTTAGTTTCCTTAATTGTAGCATAGTTTACTATTTTTAGCATTTTTTCGAGTCATGAACTTCGAGAGCCATTTTGAGGCCCTAAACGACGTCTTTTGGGGAAAAAGGGAGCAACATGGGACCATGGATTCATGTTTCTCTTCACAAAGTCTTAGTTCTGAGATAGATCTTTTTAACGAGATATTATTTGCATCAAACAGAGATCATATGGAAACGTTACAACCCTGAGAAGTTGATGTACCATTTTACCCAAATGGGGCCCACAATTTGGTGTTTCATCTTCTAAGGTTAGGTTTTTGGATGTTTAGGGTTTTCCATTGTTTCTCAAAAATAAATAGGCCTTCGAGCCTCATTTTACCATAGTTCAGAGGCATGTAGCCACCACATATCTTCTGAGAGATAAGCTACCATCGCCCTAGCTGGTTTATTTCCATTTCCATTTGTAAGCATATTTTAGTGTTTTACATTAATAAAATGAAGTATTATTTTCGCTACATCTATGTGTTTATGGTTATCTCTGTAATTTGTTGCATTCCTATTTAAATCTAGATCACCTTGTTTAAGCTGACCTTCCTTGTCTTGACACCTTAGCTCTGATACCATGTTGAGAAATTTTGGGGCAAAAACATAAGGTTATTTATCTCTTTGATAAACATTTGTCATGTACTTTTACTTCACCTAATTAGCTTCTTATTTCAGTTGTTATTATTAGAGCTTTTATTCATCAAACAACTACCAAACCATAATGAACAATAATACAAAGGACAAAATATATAGGCTATCATCGAGGGCCAAAACCTCTCCAACTTTGAGACGAAAACCCACAAGGGTTCTTCTTCTTCTAGAGTTTCCAAGTGACAAATTCCTAGACATATACCCTTGACAAAAGAACCATGTCAAAATTATTCATCAAGATATTTTATTCCTTCCAAGTCACTACTCGTCAAACAAACTCGTACACCTTTTTTTCAACTTCTTCTTCAATTTCAACCTCTTATTACATGCTTGCATTTTTTGGTGTGCCTATAATTTTAGAGATCCCATGGGTATAAGGTGATTGGGGTAGATTTATTAGGATTCTCTCCTTCACTTGTCTTGGACACTTCTTTTGAATCCACGTAGAAAATAGACTTGTTCCTTGGTATCTATTTTGTCTCCTTCAAGGTATGCAATACCTAACTACACAAACCCTAGCTGCAATCACAAGTGTGAGAAGAATGACCCGAAAATAATGGTAGAAGGCTTCGATCTTCTTCTCCTTTTCTTGGCTTATCAAGAGGCTCCCTTCCTTTCCTATTCACAATTATATCCTTTTGGTGGGTCCTTGATGAATGATCTCTTGAGCGAGGTAGATTCCTCACATATATAGGCTCCTCTCCCATTATATTAGGTTGGCTTGTCATCATTCCTAACTTGACACGTCCATCTAGATAGGTTGATCGCTCCTTTTGAAGGTTGACTTGTTGCAACACTTGTGATGAGGTCTTGGAGGGTTTTTTCAATCTAACATTAACTAATACAATATGTAGCATGCCCCAAGTGGGTCTTCCAAACATGAAAATGATTTTAAGAACTTGAAGACTCGATGAAAAGCCCTAGGAACTCATAATGGAAGCTTGGCCTAAAAAAAATGTTCCTTGATTACGAAAACCATGCCTCAAGAACAACAATAATACATTTATTTTTCTCATTACATCAAATATATAAAATCAGGATTACATATGTCATTTATGAAGACTAAACCTAGTTACATATTTCAAGAGTGCACAACAAGGAACGAATAGAGATGTGCTTTATTGTTCGATAATTAATTGAAATATCATAAGTCATCAAGGAGAGAGGGGGTAACTAGACCTAACAGAGTGAGTGTCAACCTCCAAATCAAATGAATAAGGGCTTAGGTTGGGCTCTGACTAGGTGGTCTCCCTTATATGTTGAGGTGGTCATTTTTCGCCATCAACACAAACACAATAGTACCACTACATGAGAACGAGACGGGGTAATGGAACCACACTATATTCCTACTCATGAACATGTTGTTGATATTCTAACAAAGGAATTTCCATACAAGAAGCTTGAGTACTTAAGAAGCAATATTTGTTTGGTAGACATCTCTTCTTTGAGTGAGAGGGAGTGATGATGGAAGATACATTATTTTCTTCATATGTCATGCAGTAGATCAATATTAACAATCATAATTCTTTGTGAAGGCCATGCAAAAAGAAGAGGTTCTAGAGGATTTTATGAGGAGCTAAGATTGAAACTTGTTGAGGATTAGAAAATCTAAGATAGAAACAGACTTGTATATCAATACTCTTTGAGGATGAGATAGGGAATCCATTTGGTTGAGATCTGAAGACTGAGCAAGAGAATTGTTGAGAACGGTTGTCTTGTTTGGGATTAAGACACAGATGCGGACATCACTTGATGGAAGTAACTTTAACTTCTTCAAATCAGAATAGAAGTGACCCACACGTCAATTGTGTTACATGTGATTCTTCCGAAACTCCAGGTGAGGGTTTCCAGAGTTCTCAGTTCTACAAGCATTTCATTCATGAATTCGGTTACATGTAATTCATGAATTCTATGCAATTCTTCCGAAGCCTGTAAACGCTCCAATTAGGGTTTCCACAGAGTTCGAAATTTTAATGTATTATTGGATGTCTTCATTAAACAATAAATCTGTGCGAGGCATAAGCAGAGTGTTTCTCTTCTCTAATTTCAACTCTGCTATCTCTTTTCGACTCAGGCAATTCCAAAAATGGGCAGTAGAAACCCAGACTTTAAACAGTCATCCTTGAGCAGGATGCTTGTTGACACGTTATTATTGTGATTCCTGCGTTTCATTCTGTTTTTCATATCATAATTGCAAGACGCACCTATACCTGCAAAGCCATGATTGAACCAGTATTTTCAATCGAAATGCAACAATATACCTATATTGACAGTTAAAAGTCTGTAGCTGTGGACAAGCATTACAAGTTTGAGCACTGACTGGCAGTCCATCAGCTTGTATTTCATTATTCATCACAGCTTACTTCACATGAAAAGAAAGCCTTTGGAATACTTGTAATTTCCTTGAAAATTGATAGAGATGTAGCGCTCATGAATTTCTAGGTTACCAAAAATTGTAAATTCCAGGGGATGCAAGTATTTGTGACAGGTTGCAAAACCAGAAGTCAGCATTTTCTTATTGGAGATCTATAAAGAGATGTCAGCGTGCTGAACTAAAACAAACATGGCTATTATGAAGATTAAACTTTTGCATTGTTAATAGATTCACTTCTTTGCATTTTCAGAGTTTCAGTCGTCAATTCCGGTGCTTTTATTAACATTATTAAAAAAGAGAAGAGTTGAAAAGTTAGGAAAGA
Organism: Pinus taeda; assembly: GCA_000404065.3. Classification (NCBI taxonomy): domain Eukaryota; kingdom Viridiplantae; phylum Streptophyta; class Pinopsida; order Pinales; family Pinaceae; genus Pinus; species Pinus taeda. Next base: position 7,245 of record APFE030761676.1, on the reverse strand, counting down.
CGCGCAACAACTGATAGTTTTATATCTCAAAATTTAAACTACACGCCACTTTTTCTCCTGTGAAATGCATCTTGGTGGAAGGCCATAACAATCAAAGTCAAATCATCTAACAGTTAATGAAGCAATTGGACACAACCAACTAACAACCATCTCGATAAAATCAAATCAATTACCAACTATCCTAATCGAAATTGTTAGACTCTGAAAACGTTAAAAGTCCGCTCCTGAAATGATCCAAAGCAGAGGCGTAATGAAGGCTAAATGAAAGATAATATATATGAAACAGAATGATAAACCAGTGTTTTCAATCGATAAACAGAATGATAATATTATAGATAAACCAGTATTTTCAATCGAAATGCATTATTATTTTTCAGTTAAATTTTAGTCTATTTGCATTCTCTTCCTCGATTAATCGTTAAATCTTCACTTTTCTGGTATCTCTTACTATTATTCTAAACTATTTTAGAAGTATAGGTATCCATCCAGAAATAAATAAAACAGTCGACTTTTCTCATATCATTTTCTACTAGCATATTCTAAGTTCCTTATTAAAACGTCTTAACATATTAAACTCACACATTAAAAAAAACTGTTCACTATTTTTTTTGGTTAAGTTGCCTATTAAAATTCTTTTATAATTTGCTTAATGAATATCTCCTTTTGGTATTTCATATAATCTTTTATTATAACATCTTAACATGTTAAACTCACACATAAACAACCTTTTTTTTTAAGTTGCATATTAACTTAATGAATATACTTACACATAAACAACCTATACATGCAACCTATAATCTAAACACTAGTTTAATATATTGTCAAGTAGAGTATAACATATAACATATGAGGCCTGTGTTGAATGCTACACCAGCCTTGACAAATCACTATGTGTATCAGTATTGCATCACCACCTATTCCTCTCATAATCATCATATATATCATCATATATATTCAAGTATTGATGAATGGATTCTCAAACTTGTATAGACCTTTGTATTCTGGGTATGTTTACTTGATAGTAGTATTTGATATATGGGTTGTAATTTATTATAATCTATATAATATGTAATATTGGGTGGATTAATTACTTAAATATGTTTTATGTTTTGAAGTTCTTTTTAATTATGAATGGAGATTCTTTTGAATAATATCTAGGTTTCGAATAATGTGCATAATTATATTTTGTGTAGCCACTATGAGAGGAAAATCAATTACATATTTCCGAACTATAAATGCAATGAATAGAAACTGTTTTGAACAATATATTACTAAGATATCATTTATGTAGTTACCATGAGAGAAAAATCAATTACATACTTTTAGGGTAATAACTTTCATATGAGGAAACATATCAGGTATGGGAAGACAAAATAATCACATGGTAAGAATTGAAGTGAGAAAATAATCACATAATCACAAAACCAACTTAATTTCTAGTGGGAATATAATATCTTGTTTAGAAGTAGACTTTATCACTGTAATACCTTTCATGTTTAGCTGCCCATAGGGTACATCAAATGCATGCAATCAAAAATTATTTCAAAATACATTTCTAAGCTAGAGCTCTATGTTTATTTCCTTATTACAGCAATGCAGATTTAGAACATTCCTAATGAGCTAAGTTAATACCCTAATCTGTTGGAACATTCCTACTAAGTCTATCTATGCACTCTGCTGCAAGCAACAATAGTATTAATTTGTCTCCTCCTGATAGAAAACTCAACACTTCATTCTTAGATCTGAACTGACGCCTGTCATGGGTTCATAATAAAGCTGTAAATAAACACACAATTGTGATGGTTAGATATAATAATATAATTCTCAACTACATTAATAGGAATTAACTTTTAAATATTAGAAATCACTAATAAGTTGAAATTCTCAATGGTGCCTACTTCAAATATACTATTTTGTTACTTGACAATTTTTTTGAAATTTTGCTATACAAAGGTATTTAAAAATAAAACACAAGCACTGCATCCTTGGCCTTAGGAGGAGAACAATACCTTATCAATCTTTCCACTCCTTCTTACTCTTACTTCATAGCCCCACCCTTCTGGGAGCCAATAAGGCCTCTGGTCATTCCTTTCTGCCATGTGTTTGCCCTGTACCATGCAGTGTTATAAACTTTAATTTCCCAAAGTATTTTGGCATTTCATTTATTTTTATAGTGATTTGATTCATTTAATATAAAAAAAAATGCCCCTTCCAATTAGATTCACCAAAATCTATCCAAATTTGGAAGAAATGAGATATTGAAGAGATGTGTAAGGGAGGATGGGGTTTTTGACTGCATGTGAGCATGCCATGATGGACCCTATGGGGGCCACCTTGTTTCTAAGAGAAAAACCTTCAAAATTCTTCATGTTGGCTACTATTTGTCTACTCTACACAAACATGATATGAGGTACACTAGGGGATGTGATGAGTGCCAAAAGAGACCAAAAGGATACTAAAGTATGAAATGACTGTGCAAACTCAAGTGACCCTTGAGCCCTTGAGCCATTTGAGAAGTGGGACATGGATTTCATTGGACCAATTGATCCCCATCCAAATAAAAGAGATACATCATTATGTGCACTAATTATTTGATAATGTGGTCTAAAGTTAAGCCAAAAAAGGAAGCAACATAGCACAAGGTGGCCAAGTTTCTACCTGAAAACATCTTTTGTGAAGGGAGGGGCTCAATTCACTTCACTTCAAATTTAATTGAGGGAATCATGGAACAACATCATATAAGCAACAAAAAATTCACTCCATATCATCCTCCAACAAATGGGTAGCTCCACCTCATGAATAGAGATTTAGAGAAAATATTGAATACATTTTTCAATAGCACCATAAGTGATTGGCCAACCTCACTTTGGACTCCACTTGGGCCAATAATACTAGGTAGAAAACCACTAGTAGTTTCACCCCCACTGAGTTGGTTTATGGAAATAAGGCATTGTTGTCTATTAATAATGAGTACAACACCCTAAGAATGGCAAAAAAATTGGACTGAGACATCACTAATGTCTAGAAAGATAGCTTGCAACAACTCAATGCTCTTGATGAGCTTATAACGTAGGCCCTCATGCATAGTGAGGTGGTCCAATCTACATGACAAAAAAACCAGAATGAATAAGGAACCATCATTTCCTTGATTTTGGGAAGCTACAAGATTTTCTAGAAGTTACTACAAAATCATTAGCCAAAATAACTAAACTTTAAAATAAACTTCCATCCTTAAAATTTTCCCTAATAAAAAATAATAATTAAAACCAAATTAACTATCGATCAATCTATTTTTTCTAAACTAACTATACTATATTGTTTCTTGTAAACTAACTATGCTATATTTTGTCACATTCTTGTTGCGCTCAGAGTCAGGCCTCTACCACTATGATCTGCTATTACTCATAGTACATGGGGCCACACAAGCATCTTGCTGGCAACGAGGGATGGAATATTGACTAAGTGCGAAAAATTTTATTACACAATAGGAACAATACATCATCGAGTGAAGGGACATGGTTGTCTTGTCCATGTTTCTTCCCATAAGGGCTTAACGGGAGGCTCTATCCCGCAAAAAAATCCTCTTCGTACATTCCATAGACTATCCCTATATAACATATTGAGAATCTTCCTTGGACGGTAGTTGATAGCACAGTGTTGATTGGCCACAGGTAACGGGAGAATCTTCCTTGGATGTCGATTGGCCACAGGGAGGGGGTTTATGCTGCTAGCAAGAATTCCATTGCATTGAAAGTGGTGTCCGGGGAGCCACCTCTCACGCTCGAGGATGATTCCTAGCGGAAAATCTTGAAAAGGATTAAATTGAAGGCATTAATGGCCGGCGGAACCATTTGAGAACTAACGGAGAACAAATGAAGCCATGGGTGGAGGCATGGTGTTTCCTGGCTAGATCAACCTTCTTTTTAAAGGAGGGATCTGCATATATTTCTTGTGCACTACAGACTAATGAAGCAATGGGTGGAGGTTTGGTGTTGGAGGAATCTGCATACATTTCTTGTGCATTACAGACTAATGAAGTAATGGGTGGAGGCTTGGTGTTTTTTAGTGAGATTAACTTTCTTTCTAATGGAGGGATCTATATACATTTCTTGTGCACTGAGTAGTAATGAACCAATAGGTGGAGTTTTGGTTTTTTTAAGGCCCTAAATATAGTCCAAAGATGTTATGCTCTTAACCTGCAAATGATAACCAAATACACAATAAAGGAGACCTATCTAAGAAAATATACCAAGAACAAATAATTCAGATAGTAATGTTTACTTGCCTCTTCTAGTAGCAACCTCCCAGCAATGTCCAATAGTCTTCCAGTAGCAGCAACCTCGCAGCAACCGCCAGTAGCAACCTGGCAACCTCGCAGCAACTTTAGAGCAGACCTGGCTACATTACAAAAATAAGGCACAATGCTCCTAGCATTAAGTTTCTATGCTTTATATATATTACTCCTACTTGTAATACCATGGGCCAATACAGTGTATTACTAATACCATCTATCTAATACTACTTCCCATTTGAAACTAACTAGGGTTCCTTTATTAATTGACGATTAACCAATTATAATTATTAATATGGGGTTTATTGACTCTTGACTATGAAGTGGTCGAGGGTTACAGTGCGACCCTAACAAAATATCAACCTTTTTTCTATATATCTATATATATATATATATTATATATATATATATCTAGATATATATATATAATTACCTAAAAATGGATCACTAAATTAAAAAAAAATGTTTTATTTATTTACCTAAGTCTAGTTTATTTATATTTTTATTAATTTAACATAACTCTTTTATAAATATGGTATTTGACACATATGATTTATATTTTTGTTAATTTAGCATAACTCTTTTATAAATATGGTATTTGGCACATAGGATTCACTTAAATAAAACATTTTTTTAGATTTCTTAAATAGAAAGAGTTTTATGGACTAAATATAAAAAGAGATTTTATTTATTTACCATACCTCTAGTTTATTTATATCTTTATTTATTTACCATAGTAAGTATAAAAATATATTTTATTTATTTCCCATACTTCCAATTTATTTATATTTTTATTTATTTACTACACCCCTTGTTTATTTATATTTTTATTAATTTACCATAACTCTTTTATAAATATGGTATTTGTGCGGTTATGGACTAAATATAAAAAAAGGTTTTATTATTTACCATACCTCTAGTTTATTTATATTTTTATTTATTTACCATACCTTTTGAGTAAGTATATAAATAGGTTTTATTTATTTACCATACTTCCTCTTTATTTATATTTTTATTTATTGGGACCAAATACAACCTCCCAAACCACCTACCAAGCCATAAAATGGGCCATTGCAAGCGAATTTAACATTGCAAAGGAGAAAATGGGCGAGTGCAATGGAATATAACTTCCCAAGCTAGGGGAATCATGTCAAATGGGACTTTTCATAGCTTATTCGCCCCTTCTTCTACGCTAAAATGAAAAAAATAATTATTTTTTAAATAAAAGTTGGGCTAAAAATATTAAATGAACATTTTATAAAAAGTTTGCCCCTCTCAAATGAAAACCCCTTAAATGTTTCCCTTCGGCTAAAATTTGCCCCTAAATTTACCATGTCCTCCGCTTTTCTCCATACAGTACTTCAAACATACTCATTTGTAGTGATGTGTGGTAACCATTGTTATAAGAAAATTCTACCAAATGTATGTGGTTCTCCCATTTGGATGGCTATTTCATTACGTAGTCCGCACATATCTTCCACTACCTCAGTTTGCCCATCGGTTTGGGAGTGGTAAGAAGTGCTAAAATGTAGTTGGGTGCCTAAACCTTCAAAAAAGGATTTTGAGAAAGCTCATGTGAATTTTACATCATGATAAAAAAACATGACCTTTGGTAATCCATGTAATTTAAAAATGGTTTGAGTGAATATATTAGCAATTTGTACAACCTTATAGGTATTGTAGTGGTACGAAGTGAGGAGACTTGCTCAACTTATCCACAACCACCATTATTGAATCATTCTTCTATTTTGACTTAGGTAGTCCCTTAATAAAATCGATGGAAATGGTTTCCCACTTCCATTCGAAAATAGGCAAAGGGTGTAACAAACGGGCTCGATGACTATACTCTACTTTTACTTGCGGATGACTATACTCTACTTTTACTTGCAGCTAAGTATTGGATCACTTCTTTCTTCATACGAGGCCATAAATATTCATTTCTAAGTGTGGTAATTAGTTTATGATATCCACGATGGTCCGCATACAAATTTTTATGATGTTCATCTAGAATTAAGTCTTTAACATTTTTTTGGTTAGGTACATATATTCTCTTCTTATAAATCACCATGCATTCATGATTTATTTTATATCCCACTTGCTATTCATTGTCATTTAAAAAAAATTCTTGTTGGCATAAAAATTTATATTATGGATGAGACGTGCCTGCCTCCTTAATCAACTCATTAAAGTGAGTTCGTGCTTCTTTGAATGAGACTTCATATACAATGTACTTTCCGACTTAATGTGTTTGCGACCTGGTTTTCTTTGCCTTTCAAGTGTTTTATTTCAAAATGAAATCCACTTAGAAAATCGACCCAATGAGCTTGCCTAGCATTCAAAGTGGGTTGTATAAAATAGTTAGTTAAACTATGATGATTAGTCATTAGAAGAAATTTCTTACCCATCAAATAATGTCGCCACATTTTTAATAAATGTATGACTACTGTTAGTTCTAAGTCATAGGCTTAGTATTTTTTCTCATGCTCCTTAAGTTTTCTAGATTCATAAGCAATTACTTCACCTTCTTACATTAGTATGCCACACACAATTTCCTTGTTGGCATCTGTACAAACCACAGTCTTTATTTTGGTTTGAAACGCTCAAAATAGGCATGGTGGTAAGTAAATGCTTACGCCGATCAAAAATATTTTGACATTCCATGGTCTACTTGAAAGTCTTTCCCTTTTTTCAGAGAGGTGATGGGGTACGCTACCGTGGAAAATCCTTCGATAAATCGCCTATAGTATCGAGCTAGACCCATGAATGACCTTATGTTCACCACATCTTTTAGTACTAGCCAATCCATTACTCTTTTTATCTTTTTGGGGTCTACAAAAATTCCATCCTTCGTAATGATATGTCCTAAATATTGGATTTGTTCCTCAAATAAGTCACATTTGTTGTATTTTGCATACAAGTGATGCTCTCTTAAAGTTGTTGATTTGGGGTAGCGT
>APFE030761672.1:9010-23564 GCA_000404065.3 Pinus taeda | reverse complement strand
CTCCGGAAGTTCAGGACCCGAAAAACTGCTAAAAATAGTAAGTTGTGCTACAATTAAGGAAACTGAAAATGCTGAAAGAGACAATGATGAGGGTCCAGATGGACTTGGCAGGTGGCCACCAATATCCACCTGGATCATTTAACTATCTAAAATCTGTAGCTCTTCGGTGATCGTCATGAAAGTGAAGTATTATGTTCCAAGAGGTTCCATGTTTAAATCCGTTGAGTTTACCGGTGGGCCACATGTTGTGTTAGTGTGGTTTACTTAGAGGTTACGTTGGTAACGGTTGGAATCATCCACATGTCATGTGAAAGCATGAGACTACACACAAGTACGAGACTAGACCAATTTCCAATTCCTCTAGCTACAATTTTTTTAATCTAAAATCCACTTCTTTATATTACATTCTAGATCCTCTAATACTACCTTTTATATTCTAGAGAAAACTATTCTACATTTTATATCCTAAATATGACTACTCTTAACTCATAATTAAGTGGATATAAGAAAAAAATAAACCCATTCCAAATCCTTGGAAAATGTTTTTATTTATCACTTCCCTCTTCCCTCTTTGTGCCAAGAGGTGCTCTACAACCCAATATAGGGTATATGTGTGGGCGTTAGATGTGAGATGTTAGATGTTAGACCTTAGATGTGTAAGGGTTAGATGTGAGCTGTGAGATGTGATATGTGAGATGTGAGATGCGAGATGTTAGATGTGAGATGTTAGATATTTTTTAGATTCAATTTTTTTATATTGTAATTTTGTTTCTTATTAATAAAAGATAGAGAAAGGGAGATGAGGGAAGAAAATCATAATACCATAGCCCATCTAGCCTTTTGATTATTATGTTATGGATCTAGGCACTCAAAGATTGAGAAACCATCCCTGGTGGCCAAAATTGAGTTGGACCCCTCCTTCTCTGCCCTAGGTCCTCAACCACACCCATAATAGGGATTCCATGCGGTTAGAAGCCTCCAATTACATGCACAAGTCTACATCCATGCGGTTGCAACCCAATTTTTTTAGTTAGGAGCATGTGGTCCCGATATCTTAGCCTATATTCCATGTTAGCCTCCAAAGCACTGCCCAAAACTTTCTGTAACTTTTTAGAATCAATAATGACATGACAATGATGCCAAGCATACACATTTGAAGGAAAAATTTGGCTTAGACTTCCTAGAACATAACATACATTTCATCAAACATATGGAAAAAATGTAAGCTACAGGTCATGAATGCATATCTGATCACAAATGTTTGAGATTTATCTGAGAATCACCAAGAAGGCCCTATTCCCTCTCCACATAGCTACAGTAACACTTATTATTCCATACATTCATAAATCGATCAATAGCTAAACAATCATGACATGAGCCATTAAAGATACACATCACATGAACAACATATAACTAGAAAATAACCAACATGTAAACCATGGAATCTTAGCCATAATATCACCAATACATTGCCAATAAATATACATGAATCACCATAAAATAGTTGCTCTTATTAACATAGGAAAATGCCAACCAAGTCAGGGACTTCCACATACCACACTACCATAGATTGGTTTGAACCAAATCTCTCTTTCATCCAATCACCCCTATGCCATATTCCAAGCGTGAATGTGGGATCTCATGGAATAAACCAAACAAAACCAAACCAGGGATTCAAGAGGCCAAACCACCTCAGCCCTCAACCAATGATTCCACCTCACTGTTGGACATCACTAACACCAACCAGATTGGGCTCTACCCAAGCTATGCAAGGATCCAGGAACTAGTAACTCAACCCATAGTCTTCTAGGGCTCAAGAGAATTTGTCCAACCTGGCTCCAGGACTAGTAACTAAACCCACCAAGGGCTAGAGAATTTTTCCAAACTAGGCTCTAGGACTAGTAATTCAACCCAAGTTGTTCCAAGGCTTCCAAAGTGTTTGTTCCAACCCACAACCACAAGGAATTACAAGAACCAATTGGAAAAAAATCAAGTGGAAAAACCCATAACACCATGGCTATCCAAGAAATAGTAAGGCTAGGAAAACCACTATCAATCCAGGAAATGGAAATGCTAGTAAAACCACTATCAATCCAGGAAATCGTCCACGCCAATTACAGAAAATAACTAGATAATCACCTGCATATACCATGCATCCATAAATCAACAAGGAAATCACACATGCAACATGTTACCTACAAAGAAATCCAGCTGTAGTTTCTAATCCACTTATTGTCTTTCGCTTTCTTGCTTTCCTTTGCCTTCTTTCTCCAAATCCAATGTATGCCTAAGTTCTCCAAGAAAACTCTAAGTGTGCAAGAGTATGAGAGAGAGGATAAAAGAGAGACCCCAGCTAAAATTGACAAAATGTTCACACACTGACCAAAGTTGTGAACTGATCCTTAGAAGCCTTTTCATCATTACGATTTTTATTTTCTTTATTTTCCTCTATTTTTTGTTCAATTTCATCATGCAAATCTATGACCTTTCATCTCCCTTTTCTCCTATTTTCCATTATTTCATAAATAAAATGCCAATTATTTCCACTTTTCCTTTGCCAATGTCTTTACCAATTTCCATAGCCATTAATTAATCACCAATGATCCCCATCACTATGTTTTACCTAACATTAAACTTGGAATATGTGTCCCATGACCTTGTTTATTATTTTTATTTACATAGGAAATCAACCAGGGGTTGTTACATTTATGATGTAGTGACCTCTTCTTATTTATTTCCCAATTCCATTTAAGGTAAATCTAGAGATTTGTATAAGCGTATAACACCTAATCCAAGCATTGTTGGAGAAAATATTTTATAAAATTTGTAATTGACTTTCCTCCTCTACTCAATCAATTTGAGTTTTTACCTAAGGATCTTTGATGTGATTTTTTCGATGGAAATCATGAGAAAATTACTTGTGAACTATTCTTAAAATCTAAGCTTTAATCTCAAACAAATCCTCATCTTTTCTTGACCATTGAAAAGAATAATCACATAGCTCATGATTCCTTATCTTCAGACTTTTGTCAGGAATATTTAGCCTATCAATCTACCCTTATTATCTCTAAGCATGAAGCTTTATTCCATGCATTCCCTTTTAATGATACCCTTTTCTAGACACATACTGAATAAGGCCACATGTGCCATCTTGAACATCAAATTTTGAGTCAATCTCTACTTGATTCATCCATTGTGTCCTCTCATTTTAAGATTGACTATGACTCTTTCATCACCTGTGATCAAGGGCATGGACAAAATGATGATCACAATCACATTGTGGCACTTAGTGATAGCCTTATTTTCCTTGATCTAATAACTTTCATATTCAAGGATAATCAAAGTGAATCTCAAGATTATGATTTCTCTTTGGCATCTCATGCATATGCATGCCATAATATTCATCCTAAAATGGATTTTGAGCTCCGCTACTTGTAAATCATGTTATCCATGATAATTATAATGGCAAACAATCAAGTTTTTACTATGGGAAGTTCTTTGTTTATATATATGATGAGACATTCTTTAATGAACTTGATAAATAAGTATTACCCTTGAGCTTAGAGATTCTTTGTCAGTTGAACATGAAGAGTTCAAATTTGAAACATCTAATGAATCTGTGGTTTCCTTCTTAAAGAGTCTTCAAAATCACATTGATATATTTCTTGTTGTGAGCCTTGATCAGGATGCGAATTAATATTTTTATGTCCCAAGCATGGTAAGCGAGCCTACTCTAGTTGGTTGGCATGTTATGCGAGATGACGAATGGAATTTTTGGCTTCTTGTTAAGCCTTCATCGTCACTCTATACAGTTGTTCATGGGTAAGACAATCATCCTTTCTATACTATCATTCTCCAAGCCATGAATCTTGCATATAAGGCTCAAGAATTCTTCCTTTACGTGAAGTTTCATCCCAATTAAACTCGAGAATATGTTGCTTCTTTTCTTTTTGTACATATGGCTTTTCCTTTTTTCCTATTGTTCCTTTCTTTCTAATCATTTCTTTTCTTTTTTAGCTTAAGTTTCCATTCTATGTTTTACTTAATCACTGTTTGGTTTTAAACTACTTGTTTAATCTAGTGTTTGAATCTTTTTATTTTTTATTTTTTGCCTTTCCTTGCATTGTAAGTTTTTTCTTTGGCTCATGCTTCTTTTTGGAACAACTGATGTACAACAAAAAAACTATAATGAAAGAGAAAAACCCTTCTCTGATATAATTTATTTATTTATTTATTTTTCACAAAGTCGGTTGCTAGATGTATTCAAAAAAGTAGGGGGAGACTAAGCTCCGGTTTTACAATGGAAGAGCTCACAAGATGAGCTTGTGGCTGTGTTACATTATGGTAGTTCACAAAAATGCTTTTACTATCCACTTTGAAGATCCTAATACAAGTATAAATTCTGATAAATTGGGACAAAAGCAGGCTGAATTTGCAATACATCTAGTCGATACATATATGGCTGATCTGTCGAGCATTGGAGGCCTCAGGATGGATGTCTACTGCTACAACTCTTGCACTAGAGGAGCTGGTGCTTGGACTGTTTGAACTGTTGATCTTGTCCATCATGAACTTGAGGATCTCAACAGACTCTTGGATGTGTGCACAGGTATTTGAGAGAGCGCTGAATTGCTCCTGCAAAGAGGAAATGCGATTGAGGTCAGCCTCATATTTTTCTATGAGAATCCTTGTGGCAGCATCGATTTTCTCATCTAGTAGGCGTTGATGCGTTCTGACTTGTTCTATCTCGGCTTGAAGGTCCCGGCAATGCAAGCAATCCTCACTTCGATCCATAAGGAGAGCTTCAGCGCTGACTTGAGGCGACTTTGGAGAAGAGCACGCACTTACTACAACTACAAATCTGAACATAGTTCTGTGAGAGTTATCGATCTGAGAACTGGGCGCTAAAGCCGAGCTGAGGAAACCACAACAGAATGAAACAGGAGAACAAAGGAACAAAGAAGCAGAATTGATTGAATCGAAGAGGAGGATTCGGTCGAGGGGGGACCTGGAGTTAGAGGCGAGGCTAGAGGTCGTCAGCCTACTGAAGATCACTACGGAGAATATGAAGACAGATGAACAAATGGAAGAAAGGCCGTGGAGAAGTGGAGGAGGCTTGCTGGAATATATAGCGGGCAAACAGGGGTATGAAGAGGACCAGATCACAAGGAGGAGGCATGGGCGATCACGGGTTTTGCTATCCAAGATTCGATTTGCTGTATCAAAATCTCCAGTGATGTGATACGACTGTGAAATCGGGGATTTGCTGTAGTAAATATCAGAAATCTTTTGGATTTGGTTAGAGTCCTTATTAGCAGAGGCGCAGTTCATTGGAGGGGATCGATTTGAAGCAATCATGAATATCAGGGAATGAATTGATGCAGGTTCGCATGGTTGCATAGGATAATTCCTCTTTCCCGTGAGCAGGCTTGACTGGCCCTTTTGTCTGCATCTTGGTTGTTGGAGCGGAGGACATGAAAAAAATTATACTCCATATCCTGAGATATCAGACTTTTACATCGATTGATGAGTTGATGTAAAAAGAGATTGGATGCTTGTCGATTGCTATTCATTAGGCTTATTATGATGGTGGAATCACCAAATATGAGGGATTTTTTAATCCCTTGGACCTGTAGTTGTAGGATGCCTTGGTAGAGGCCCAGAGATTTGGATCTGTTGTTGGATAAAATTCCCAATCCCCATTCATAAGAGGAAATGGGTTCGCCTGAAGGATTGAGAATGATGCCCCCTACTCCCGCTACTCCCGGGTTAGATTTAGATGCTCCATTAAAGAATAAAGAATGAGATTTCTTTGATTGGAGCCATTTACTAAATTCTTCCTTTGTTAGGCGTATTTTCCAACCGAGATTGTTGGCTTTGCCTCTGAACTTGCTGATTTTTACTGTTGAAGCATTACTGGTCTTATCAATAAGGTTCTAAATGAAGTTTCTTTCCTTTGCCCATAGGCTGGTGGGATCGATTTTTTTTGTTGTCTTGGAGGCTATGGTTTCAGTAGCCAGACTTGTTGCTTTGATGAGAATGTGCCTAGTTGAAGTTATTTTATCTCAGAATATCATGCTGTTCCGAGCAATCCATATTAGCCACAGAAGAGCAAAGGGATGGCGTTCCAAACTCTTTTAGTGGGATTTTGCTTCACTGGTTGCCAAGGGTAGTTTCTCCTCCAGTTATTTAGAGCTTCGTCGATGGAATGCTGAGTATTCCAAATGGAGAGTGCAGAAGGAATGATGTTTTTCCAGCATGAGGCTGCAAAGGGACAGGAGATAAACAAGTGTTGTATGGATTCCTCTGCAAATTTACAGTTGGGACATCTAGAGGGTCCAACGATGCCTCTTTTCTTGAGATTCTCTGCAGTTAGTAGTTTCCCATGCAGGAGAGTCCACATGAAAAATTTGACTTTTGGAATTGCTTCAGCTCTCTTTAAAATCTTCCAGTGTGTCCAAACAGTCGTTGGGTATTCCTTGCTACTTAAATAGTTGTAACCTGCTTTGATTGAATAATTGGTTCCTGTAGGATCCCATCAGAACTCATCCTTTTCGTCTTTGATGGTGGGCACAATACTGTGCAGGTGGTTGCAAAAAGAGTCAAAGCTGCCTTTAAGATGTTGGGGGATGGGTGGAAATTCCCATCGCATCCAAACATTGGTTGATACATTCCATTGAGAGATTTGGCCCAGATTAAATATACCTTTGCTTTGTAAATAATGAATTATAGGATCCATACCTGGGAGACTGTTTATGGGTGGGTTCCCCATGATTTTATCCGAACCAAAGTTCACAGTTTCACCTCCTTTTGGCACTTTGGAGACATTTTGTACCATGAATGCAATGGCTTTTTTACAAAGCTTCCATATCTTTGTACAATTTCTGCTAGGGATCTCGGAAGTGAGAAGATGCTGCCTTGGTTGGTTGAGGTATTTTGGCTCCAGGACTTTTTCCACCAGGTTGTTTGATTGTCCAGAAGTCTCCAAATCATCTTTCCACCAAAAGCTAAATTCATGAGAGATGGGGATCTTATGCCAAGACCTCCATTCTCTGGGCTTTGAATGACATGTTTCCATTTTACTAGGTTGTATTTTTTCTTTTCATTCTTGCCCCCTTGCCAGAGAAAAAATCTGAGAACACTATCCATTTTTCGATGGAATGAAGCTGGAGCTTGTGCCAGGGAGAATTGATAGAAGGGAAGGGAGGAAAGGCTTGATTTTAGAAGCACCTGTCGCCCAACTAGATTGAGCCACAGAGTTCCCCACTTCTGAACTTTCCTTTTCATTTTGTCTAATGTTAAATCCCAAACACCTGTGTTTGCATTCCCTATGTTTACTGGCATTCCCAAGTAATTGAAGCAGTCCCAATTTAACTTGCAGGGGACACCAAAAATGTTGGCAATACTGTGGATCGTTTGAGGTGAAGCATTCCATCCATAAATGCAGCTTTTGAGGTGATTTATTTGACCTCCTGAATATCTCATAAATTTGTCTAGCAGGGATTTGAATCTTCTTGCTATAATGGTGGTCGGCCCCCCTAGCAATAGGGTGTCATCAACAAATTGAGAGTGATTTATGTTTTTAATGCCATCTTCAAACTTAATGCCAGTAATGAGACCTGACTACCTCTTTTGGTCAAGCGCACAATTGAATGATTCCGCCATGAGGATGAAGAGATATGGGGATAAGGGACAACCTTGTCTTAATCCTCTTGAGGATTGAAAGGAAGGTCCAGGTCTGCCATTGATGAGGGGAGCGATCCATGGACCAGAGATACAGACTCTTATGATATTAATAAGGAGAGGTGAGAAGCCCATCCTCTGAAGAACTGCAAATAAGAAGGAATGCCTTACCCTGTCAAAGGCATTGGCCAAGTCTAGTTTCAAAATAAATCCTTTTTCATTCCTTGCATGGCTTGAATCAATGGCTTCTTGAACCAAAAGAATAGAGTCTGAAATTTGTCTATTAGCCATAAAGCCTCCTTGGTTTTCAGAGATTAGCATCGGAAGGAGGGGTTTGAGCTGAGAGGCTATGATTTTAGTGAAGATTTTGTATGAAGAATTGCATAATGATATAGGCCTGAAGTGAGAGAAATTGGAAGGGCGGTTCTCCTTAGGAATGAGGGCCACATGGGTAGAATTTGTATAACCTCCTATTTTGCCTTTTCTCTGGATCCACTTGAAGTATTCGATGAGATCCTTCTTTATCAGCTCCCAATATTCTCTGTAAAAACAAATTGGGAATCCATCCGGTCCAGGTGCCTTGTTGGGCTGGAGGCTCGAGATTGCTTCCACTATTTCTTCCTCTTTTATTTTTTCTATCAGACTTTTGTTCAGATCAGCTGTGATTTTGGTAGGCAAGTGCTGTAGCAGATCATCATAAAGTTCTTCCTCCTTTGTTTCAGTTAAGAGTTCCTTAAAATGGTCTGTGGCAGCTCCTTTGATATCTACTTGTTTAGTATGTTGAGTTCCTACGCTATCTACAATGGATGTTATGGTATTTCTGATTTGTCTTGCAGTGGCTTGTTTGTGAAAAAAGGAGGTATTCTTGTCCCCACTTTCCAGCCACATTTGCCTTGATTTAATGCGCCACTTTTCTTCCTCCTCTCTTTTGATTCTGCTCAGCTCATTGTAAAGCTCTTCTTCTTGAACCTTTTCGTTTTGGTAATACTCCTTTTGTTCTATTGCGCATTGGAGTTCTGCAATTTTGGATTTAAGCTCACGTTTTTCCCTTTCAGGCTCATTGTAGTGCGATTTGGCCCAATTTCTGAGCGCTTTTTGCACATTTCTTAATTTGTTCTCCCATATGGAACCTGGGGATCCTTCAATATGTTGTCCCCAGGTGTGCTGGATGATGTTTCGGGCTGCTTGATAATCACTCCAAATATGATTATATTTAAATGGAAGCGGACCGAGGGGGTAGTGTATATCCAGTGCTAGAGTGATTAGGTAGTGATCTGAAGCAGCGAAGGGCAAAATGGAGGAATTGACAACTGAAAACGTTGATAGGAGGGAGATGTTGACCAAGAACCAGTCCAACCTCTCCATGATATTGCTGCTGCCCAGTCTATGATTACTCCATGTATACTTGTGATTTTTTGGAGTGATATCTATCAAGTCACCAGTTTGCATTATGTTTTCCATTTGGTTTCTGAAAGGATCTGGCATAAAGCTTCCCCCACACTTTTCATTGGCATGCAAGATTAAGTTGAAATCACCTCCTAATATGATGTTGCTGTTATCTTCTTCCATTATGTTTTTACTGAGAGCTTCCCAACAAATTTCTTTATCCCTGTAGTGATTAGGGACATAAACATTAGAAATGACAATCTGCTGTTTGCTAATGTTATTTCTCAGAACTGTTTTTATCCAATGCTTTTCAATTAGATCAACTTCACTATTCCATTCATTTTGATTCCAGATGGTAGTGATTCCACCAGAAGCCCCTCTAGCTTCGCATATGCTTCCTTTATAACATTTATACCTTTCAATGATCTTGTTGATTTCTGGTTCTCTTTGCTTTGTTTCCTGTAATAAGATGATGGATGGTTTCTCCTGCGCTATAAGATCTTTTAGAGCATTGGTTTTGGAGGGGTGCCCGAGTCCCCTGCTGTTCCATGAAAGGATTTTTATCATTTCAGACCTGTGGTTCGAGGAGGTGCTCTACCTCCCTTGTCTCTGCTTGCTATTTCTTGATCTTTTGTGCCCTGAATGTAAGATTCTATTGGATTCTACAATCCTAGAGCTATATCTTTCTGCGCGTTCTCATTCCTATGCTGTTTAGAGGTCTTTCTGCCCGGCTTCTTTTGACCATCAAAAGAAGATCCCTAGTCCTTGGAGTTGCTGCGAGTGATTCTAGGAGGGAGGGGGTCTAATAAAAGGGGGGAGGGTAGTCATAGAATAAGGGGAAGAGGGATGTTCAGGAAGATTCGAAGGAATAGGATCATCTTCAGGGAGGGAGAGAACATGGAAAGGGTTGGAGGATGGAGGAGATTGAAGGGATTTTTCCAATCCAGGGGATTGAGGTCGATGAGGAGGGGAAGGAGGAGGAGATGGGGACTGGGCGGAAGGGTTGAGAGAGGAAGGTCCAGGTTCATTGGGAAAAATGGGGCTAGGTGCTGATTTTTGATTTTTTACCATTTCCCATTGTTGTTCTTGTGTATTGTTATCAACATTAATGAGCTTAGTATAGAGGTTAGAAAAATGACCATACTCGTGACATACCTTACACTTGAAGGGGATTTGTTCGTAATCGAGTTGTTGTATGTGTGACCATTCATCAACTTTTAGCTTGATGGCTTCTAGAAGTCCTTTTCCCAGGTCAACCTCGACACAGATACAGGCACATGCCTGCATGTTGTCTCTTGGCTCGCTCCTGCCAATATATTTTCCGATTGCGTTTCCGATGGCGCGCACTGATTCATCACCCCAGTAGTGTAATGGGAGATGGGGGAGGCGAACCCATACAGGAACCGCATTAGGAATATCAAGCTCTGGATCGAAGTCTGGCGTCCGTTTGTTTAAATACAGACCTCTGGAGTCCATGAAATAAGGTCCAATGCGAAATATCAGGTCCTTGTCGTTCTTTGTCTCGAAGTGGAAGGTGAAGTATCCCTTCCCGCAGAATCTAATAGAAATTTTCCCTTGAATTTTGTCTGCCCAGTTTCTTTCCACCCACCTCTGAACAATTTTTGGTGAGGGCCTGTTGAGCCTCAAACCTACACTTCTTTACACATCCTCTCAGCCTCTTTTTCCTATTCATTTCCTTCTTTTGCCACTCATTCCCTCCATCAAATTGCTCAAATCATTGTATTTTAGGACTTTTTACATGGTTTGCTAATTATGCTAATGACTGTGTTTGGTTTAGAATTTTGGTTCAAAGTGCTGCGTTTCCGTAGCTCACACAGGGTTTCCACAGCTGATCCCGGCTTCCGCAGCCAACCCCGGATTCCGCAGTTGTTTTATTAAATGATATGTTCCAGGTTTCCTCCGGGAAGAAGAGCCACATGGGCAAGTTCGTGGAACCAAGGACATGGTGTGTGTCCCTCCAGATCACCCAAACCAGTCATCAAAACCCGTGGTCAACGAGGAGGCAACTACAGTCAACAGAAGTCATTGGCGGTGGCACGGCTCTGCATGTTTTGTTTTAGAGCACATGAAGAACAAGTGGCATCGTCCTCAGTCACAAAGATAGTGGGAAACATGAATCCAACAGCGGATTGAATTCCCACAATGACCGTTGCCTAAATCCGAGGACGCAGCAAGACTATGTGTTTTTACACAGCTGCTCGAATAGCTTAGTTTGCGTTAAGTTAGTTTGCTTTCCTCTGTTATAAATAAAGCGTCTTTGAACGCTAGATAGTTAGTTGTTAGCTGCTGATATGTAATTTTGAACTCCCACTCTATTTTTTATTTCATGCACTGTATTTTCTATTTCATGCATAATATATGAGAAGATTGTTTTCCATTTGAGCGTGTAATTGATCATTGAACCGGCTGGAGTAGGCAGAGGGCCCCTGTTTACTGAAGGCCTGTACAGTACTTTTTAATTTCCTGCATTTCTTTCTCTCATTTTATGTATATAATGCCTTTGATTGCTGTGTTTTATTAGCTGTATATACATTTCGAATTATGCTTGTTTATATTTCTGCACTTTTCCATGACTGGTCAGTGTGTTATGCAGGTTTCTTAGGCGTACCCGGGACAGTTTCTTTCTTTTCTTTTTCACAACTAGTGACACTTGTGATCATCTTGTCTATGTTACTGACCTTCCTTGTTTTGCAGCCTTTATTTCCTTACTATCATTTAGTTAATTTGCATAGTTACTTTCTACTTTTAGACATCAAGTTGTTTATCTATTGATGGTTCCTTCTTCATAATTTAATATCTTCATTGAGGACCAAAATATCACTTAGCACAGCTTGGTTTAGTTGTTCAAGAACTCAGAATTGCTTTGCTTATTTTTAATTGTCTCTCACATGGTATATTCAGTTAAAAGGCAAGAGGTTAAGAAGAAGTTAAAGTATTTGTGACTAGTCTTTCTTTTATGTATATTTACTTTAGTTCACGTTGCTTAGTTGTTATTTGACATAGATTTCATTTTCATTTTCTTGCAGCAGCAGAGATGCTGGGCCAATGGCATTAGTCTTTTATTTGATGCCTTTATTTTTCCTTTAAAAGTTGATTTCATTTCAGTTGTTTTTCAAGCTTTCTTTCAAGTTATAAAAAGCTCATCACAATCTCACACACTTCACTTGCTTTATTTCATTCCCATCACATCAAATTAGGAGAAATATACTTGAAAACAAACTTAAAAAGATAAAAACGACAAAAGCTTAAAAAATAGCTGCCTAAGTACATACAGTACACCTCACTTGATCAGCTTACGAGCCCCGGGTTGACATTTAAAAGTTGCAATTTAGACATTGCTAAATTGACCAAACATTTTTGGCGCCATTGCCGGGGAAGGGAAATTAGGTAGCCAATTTCTAAAAAAAATATAAAACAAGAAAATTTCAAGAAAGGAAAATTAATAACCTCTCAAAGTATGCTCTCCTCTTGCACCTAGTGTGATCTGGAGGATCAGAAAAGAGAAAGTATTGGTTTAATAGCTTCTTGAGTATACTCTCTTCTTGCACCTAGAGTGACCTGGAAGATCAGAAAGAGAATTATTACCCTGACTTGAAGAAAAATAAAAAATGACATGCATAGAGCAAGAGATTCTAGGGGAAGGTTTTTAGCTAGAGCCAAGAGTTCGATTTTTACAACTCCATCTACTTCAACGAATAGGCAAGAGACACCTCCATCATCTCCAACTCACACTCCTCGCTCTAGGATTCCTGGAATTCAAGAGGCAGTAGTTGACTCTCCCACACCATATATTGAATCCGAATTAGAAAGAGATCCTTTCCTTCCTTCTACAGGGAGACAGATTGTAATTGAAGAAGTAGAATCACCTGAGGAAGAGGGAGAAATTTCTCCTCATTCACCCTTGGTAGAGGAACCAGAGAACTCTGAAGTCTCTGAAGAAACTACCATGGCAGAAGAAGGAGCAACCGGACTTGGTAGAGGTAGAGGTAGAGGTGGAGGAGGAAATAATGGAGGAGGTAGAGGTAACAATGAAGGAAATAGGAATGGAGACAATTCATTTGGATTTCCTATAGTTGATGATGACTCCCGAGCCACAATGAAAAACATTTCACCATCCGTCCTCCCAAACTTTCATGGATTAAGAAATGAGGACCCCGAAACATTTCTATTTGAGTTTGAGGTCGTATGTTGAACTTATGATTATCTGGAAGACGCTCAAAAACTCAAACTGTTCCCTTCAACATTGAAAGGGGCAGCCTTGAAATGGTTCAGGGGATTACTCACTCAATCCATTAGTACTTGGAATGATATGAAACAAACATTTTTGGATAGGTACCTGGACTATTGTATGCCCACCAATCACAAGGAGGAGGTATTCAAGATGGTGCAAAAGGAAGATGAAAATTTGGAGGATTTACTTGAAAGATTTCAATATAACCTGAAAAGAGCAAAAATGAGTAACTTAGATGAGGAAACTTTGAAAACCCTTCTATTAAAAGCCATTAGAGATGAATGGATAGATATTTTGAACATGATGGGAAAAGGAGACATATCTCAACTTCCACTTCATGATATAGCAAAGCTATGTGTTCATCTCTCACGGGGGAAATCTAAAACTCAAAAAGGGCCTAGAGATCCTTCTCTCCTCAGAGCAAACAAACGTGCAACTGGATCAGTAAGTAGGGCTAAGATAGGCAACATGCTTGATGAATTCAAAACTGATATCTTAGGAAGTCTTAGTGAGCAACTAGACACTCTTAAGATCCATAATAAACAGGAAGCAGAAGCTGAAGCTTTAGCTATCTTTTGCCCAAAATGTAGAAAGAAACATGCTCTAAGGGAATGTCCCTTGGATGCAAATGTTGTAGAAACATGTGTAATGTGTTCAAAGAATCATGAAACCAAGGATTGTCCTTCAATCCCTGGCCTCAAAGTTGTCTTTCAGGAAGATCCAAGTACCATTGAGTTTCTCTGTTTTGTTGCAAGGAGACCTTGGCAGGGGCAACAAAATCAAGGGTTTAACAACTCTATGAATTTTCAACCCCCACCAAACTAGAATCCTTGGCAACAACCTTGGTCCCAACCTCAAAGTCCTTTTCAATCATGGATGCAAGGTATGCAAAATCCTTATGGGAGATTTTCTCAATTCTATCAATATCCTCCATCTTTTCAAAACCAACAAGCTCCACAACTTCCAAATCAAAACCCACAACTATCATTGCCATTTCATCAATAACAACCCTCTCAACAGAATCCAAATTCTCAACTCTTGCTCCAACAAAAGTCAAATCAACTTCCTTCTCATCCATTGCCAAACCCCAATAATAAAAACCCTCAAAATGCCTTCATGATGGAAGGTCTACAGTTTCAATTTCCTGCCTATATGATTGTTCCTCTCAATGATGTACAACTCAAATCAGGTAGAGTTCTAGATAAACCTTCTATAGATGTTCAAAAGCAAAGC
>APFE030761666.1:14896-33543 GCA_000404065.3 Pinus taeda | reverse complement strand
GTATCCAGAACTACTCAAGCGTTGAGGACAACACTTTTTTGAAGGCGAGGGGCATGTTGGGTCCCTATAATACTAGTGATTACCCCATTACTATTGTAGTTATACCCTTATTAATATTGTTGTGCCCCTATTGCCCCCATATTGTTATTACTGTGCCCCATAGAATCCCTCTATTGTTATTTTTGTGGCTTTATATTATTATTGTTAGGTCGGCTGGGTTATATTGGGACTCCTTAGACTCCTATATATAGAAAGGAGGTTTTGTCATTTGAATCATCCAAGAATTGTTCATTTATGTAATGTAAAGGAGGTTGCCCCCTCGAAGAGGCTGAATTCTAAGGCGTTGATCTATCTTTTCTATCTTTTCTTGAGTTGGTTTCATAATAGCTTCTTCCCCTCATGAGAAAGAAGTAAAGAGAATGTTTGAAGCAGGTATTATAGCACCCATCAGATTTTCTGAATGGGTATCCAATCTGGTCCCCAGAAGGAAAAAATCAGGCGAGATCAGGCTATGTGTGGACCTAAGAAATTTAAACCAGGTCTCTCTAAAAGACCACTATCCTCTGCCCAAAATGGACCATATCCTACAAAGAGTAGTCAGATCATCTAGAATTTCTTTACTAGATGGATTCTCAGGTATCAATCAAATACTTGTTCACCCATATGACCAAGACAAGACAGCCTTTACTACACCCTGGGGAACATTTAAGTATGTTAAAATGCCTTTCGGGCTAAAGAACGCTGGTGCTACCTTTCAAAGGGCAATGGATATTGCATTTTCCAAGGAGATACATGATTTCCTTGTTGTTTACCTTGATGACCTAACCCTTTCTCCAAATCTGACCAAGAACACCTTAAGCATCTAAGGCAAATTTTCATGACATGCAGGAAATATGGAATTTCCTTGAATCCTAAGAAGTCCCTGTTTGCCCTTGAGGAAGGCAAGCTTCTAGGCCATATTATATCAAAATATGGGATTAGAATTGATCCTGAAAGAATTCAAGTTATCCTCCAAATCCCATATCCAAGAAACATAAAAGAGCTGCAAGCATTCCTTGGAAAGATCAATTTCCTAAGGAGGTTTATCCCAAATTTAGCCGAATTAATAAGACTCTTTAGCAACATGCTAAAAAAGGATGCCAAGGTAAAATGGTCTCTTGAAACCAAGCAATCTTTTTAAGAGTATCAAAGCTGCCTTGACTCAAACGCCTGTCCTCACTAGTCCACAATTCGGCAAAGATTTTATCATTTTTTCTTTTGCATCTGAGCACACCATAGCTGCTATCCTTTTGCAAAAGGATGATGAAGGTAATGAAAAGCCAATTGCTTTCTTCATCCGAGCTTTAAGAGATGCACCCTTGAAATATCAGATTATGGAAAAGCAGGCTTATGCCCTGGTTAAAGCCATAAAAGTCTTCAGAGTTTATATCCTATACTCACATGTGATTGCCTATGTCCCAAACTCTGCTGTAAAAGACATATTGATGCAAGAGGGACTAGAAGGCAAAAGAGGAAAATGGATTGCCAGTATTCTTGAATATGACATTGAAATAAAACTCACAAAGCTAATAAAGGGACAAGGTCTTGCCAAGCTAATGTCCCAAACAAACTTTCAGGCCTTAGACATCAACCGGCTGGACAATGAACAGGAGCTGGCGACTCCCCAGATCAGTGAAACCTTTTTACAATCCCCATGGTATGCCGATATTTGTTTTGTATTGTTAAACCTGTGTGCTCCCCCAGGATTGTCCAGAACCAAGAAAAGATTTTTGAAGATGAAAGCTCTAAAGTTCTGTGTCTTAGATGGTGCCCTGTTTTGGAAAAGTCATGAAGGAATTTTGCTGAACTGTTTAACTGAAAATGAAACCAATAGCGTCATGAAAGAGTTCCATGCAGGGGATTGTGGAGGGCATCTATATTGGAAATCCACTGCTGACAAGATTTTAAGGGTTGGTTGTTATTGGCCCTCTCTATTTGCAGATGTCAAAAAATTTGGTGTCTCATATCATAAATGCCAAATCTTTGAGGGAAAAAGAAAATTGCTCCCTTTGCCCCTGAAGCCTATCTCAACCGAACAACCTTTTCAACAATGGGGTCTTGACTTCATAGGTGAAATCCACCCTTCTTCTTCAGGCCAACATAAGTGGATTTTAATAGCCACTGACTATTTCACCAAGTGGATTGAAGCCATCCCATGTAGGCAAGCCAATGACTCCACTATTATCCGATTCCTTGAGGACAATATCCTTCATAGATTTGGCCACCTTGAGAAAATCATTACTGACAATGTTGTTGCTTTCAAATCCAAAAAAATGATCAATTTCTGCCATAAGTTTCACATTACCTTGGGCCACTCTACAGCTTATTATCCTCAAGGTAATGGCTTGGCCGAATCAATCCAACAAGAATCTCATCAGCATCATAAAGAAAGTGCTGGAAGAGAACAAGAAGAATTGTCACAGGAAGCTCACAAATGCTCTGTGGGCAGACAGACTTTCAACCAAGAAATCCATTGGGATGAGCCCTTATGAACTAGTATATGGCAGGAAGCCAGATTTCCTTCATCTTTGGGCATTCCTACTATAAAAATGTTATAGGAGATTCAGGCTGAACCAAATGATATTCAAAGAAGAATTAATCAGACCATTCACCTTCAGCAAACCAGAGAGCAAGTGTATGACAGAGCTCAAATTTTGCAAGAAAATCTCAAAATAATGTTTGATAAGGGAGCCAAGGCTGAGGATTTCTGGGTTGGCGACAAAGTTCTCAGATGGGACTCACGAAGAGAAGACAGGGGCATACATGCAAAGTTTGATTTTCTTTGGAAAGGTCCATTCATTATCAGCGCAGTACAAGGTAATAACACATATTTCCTCAAATCTGTAGATGGCAGCATAACTGAAGAAGGCCTTGTAAATGGCCGAATGTTGAAACATTATCAAGATCCCTTTTAAAGGGATACAATGCCCCTGTATATATATTTGTATTTTGATGTTTGTATATATATCAACGTTGTCCTTTTCTGTTTGCATAAGCAATCCGATTGCTTGCAACCGCACATCGAAATATTGAGTGAAAGGAGCAATAAAAAATATAGAAGGATGCTCAGGACCAATTGAAATGTATTTGGAATCACTCAAGGGATTAAGGGATAGTGCCGTATTTTACAGCGGTTCATGTTAAAAGGAGGAACATTCTTGATTTTACATCAGCAAACTTCTCAAAAGTTAAAGCAAAATGCCTCAGTAGTGATCATGCATTAAGACTATTCCAAAGGGTAGTGCTCAGGTAAAATTGTACACAACATTAAGCACGCAGAAGAAAGCAGGCGATGCTATATAGTTCACAGTAATTCAGTGAGGGATAAGTGCTATTCTCATTCTCACAGTTTCAATTATCAGATAGCGAACACTGAAAACTTTCAATTTATAGCAACAATAGAAGATCCAGGCAGTCTGACCTGCTGTTCTTGGCTTTTCACAAGGAAAAGCCATCCCTAAGTGGAGCCACTGTTAGCCTCCTGCTGCAGAAGGTTACTCATCTTTCATGATGGACATTTTTACATGCCAAATATGTCATTCTTTGCATGCTGCAATGTTCCATATTTTCTACAAGAGGCCAATGAAGGCTGGTGGGAGGAAGTGCTAGTTCAGACGCCACCGCCGTGTTCCGATTTTTATGTACTATTCCATTTTTGAACAATTTTTGGTTAAAGGGAGGTCCAAACAGTTTAATCTTGGCCTCCCTAGGTTTTAGTTTCCTGCTTTAGAATATAGAGAATGAATATCTGTCCAAACAGCTTAATCTTGGCAGATCCTTAGACAGGTAGAGAAGCAAGGGTGCTCAACAGCTTTACCTGAGCCCCGGATGAAATAAGTGTAGATGTAGATAGGAGGACAGAAAAAGAAAAGTTGAAAAGCTGGGTCTGCAAGTCTAAGTGCACCCAAACCAAGAAGAAGAAAAATGTTAGGAAAGTAGGCTGGGTAGGTAGCTTTGAGGTTGCAGAATGTTGATGTGTGACCACTTTCATGTTTTCATATATGTTCAAGTCACAATCATCAGGCAGTTTTCATTTGAAGGATTTCAAGCGAGGCATGACTAATTTCCCCCTTCTTCCTTATTCCCCAAGACACTCACTAATCTCCCTGAAGAGATCAAGATCTGCTTGATGCCTTTTAGTTTCATTATTTCCCATATCATTCACCTTGGTAAAGATCTGCTTTACTCAAGGAAGATTCATACTCCCTTTAGGGATCATTGTTTCCCTTAATAGCGTAAGATTCACCCACTTAGCGCTTTCTCATCATGGCCATATTAACTACTAGCTTACTATATAGCTCCCTATTTATCTCCCCATCCCCCACTAAAACTATGTTAATAACTCCCCTACATACTTATCCCCTCCCCTTGGTTGAAAAATAACCATAAGTACACTTGGGAATTGCTAAGTTTGTCTGAAACATAGCAAGAACCCTTACCTTGCCCCTTTAAAACCATCTTCCAATGCAATGGAATCCTTCCAAAGCATGAAATTCCTCTTTTTAGGTTATCGGACCCCTTCCGAGGCCACAAATACTCTTCAGAAGCATACATACCCTTCCTCCGATCGCAATAACCCTTACTGACTACTGTTACATTCTTTCGATCCCTTTGGATCCCCCTCCGACGCGATTATCACAGTCGGAGGTCGCAAAGTTAATGTGGCTCATTGTTATTTCTCCCTGACAGATGCCCCGCCGATGCCATTTCGGCAATCAGTGTATAGCAAATACTATATGTCCCATATGTATTCCCCCTCCCTTCTTATCCGATGCGATATCGCGAGATCAGCAATCGGCGGTCGCAAGAGTCGCGTCCCCAAAATGCACGCTGCTTCCTTTTGCTCCAATGCGACATTGCCATAGCATCAAGAGAATATATCATATCGCAAATGCTTCCCCACTGCAGGCCCTCATCTACTCACATATTTCGGTTAAAACATGATTTATCATTAAGACAGGTTTCACTGCAAATTCATCGCAGATCGCAGCATTTCAGTTACCGCTATCGCATCGCAGAAACATATAAGGCACCCTGCCACATCACCCCGCTGATGTCATCCACTGTACCAAGACCCACCGCTAACGTCATACTAATGTCACCCGCCAAAGAAGGGCGCGTAAGCGCGAAAATGCATCTTAGGAGGCCCGAATTCAAATTCTGAGGCAGTTTTCGATGCGCGATTCACTACGGGAAAGAGGCCAAAGAGGGGAATCTTTAGGGAATCTTTTGATTCCATAACCATTTTTGCGCCGAAAAGAGCAGAAAAGGCCCAATTTTGCAGTTTTAACGCATTAGAAGAAAGAGAGAGACCCGGTTGAGGCATTAAAGAGTATCGGCGCAAATGCAAAGCCAAAATCCATGTCAAAGAGTATCCGTGTTGTGGCGAAGTGTATCAGTAAAGATCTTATGAGGGCTCGAGGCAAATAGAACATTAAAAGAAAACCTTGAAAGTCATGAAGTAGTTAATGAACCATTCAAAGATCATCATCATAGTGACTGCGCATTAAAACTCACATGAGATCAATGGACCAGAACTCAAAGCACAGTTATTGCAGAACCACTGCACCAGGTCACCAAAGACACTGTATTAACTCATTTTGATCCAGCTGCCTCTGGCGCAGCTGGAGAGATATTTTATTTGCATTTAATTTCAGCACAAGTGTAGGTTTTAAAAACTTTTTCCCGCAGACCTGTTTAGGTCAGTTGTAATAAATACTTCAGGATATTTTACCTATAAAGAGAGCCCTGAACAATGTAACAAGGGTTGGTTTTTGTTGGTTAGATGTGTTGCTCGAGCAGAGACTCGCACTGTATACTTGATAATTTATGTAATCAAAGACTACTGAAGAGCTTGGAGAATGAATTGTGTACTGTGTTTAATGGTTGAAGAGTGACTATGGAATTCTTGTGCTAATACATGACTCGATAAGTGTTTCTTACCTCTGTCTTTCCATTCATATATCATTATCTAGGCAGCAGAAAGAAAGAATAGCCTAGAATTTGTTTAAGTGCACTCTATGCTCAATTTCTACTGTTTCTTTATGTTTTCATCTGCTTTTGGCATAAATATGAATTCCATTTGGCTCATATTTGCCCTAATTCACCATGTATGACAGTTGTCCAGGGATTCTTAACTGCCCCTAGATAGAGCTTATTCTCCTTCCTTCTGTTGAGTTGTTTGAGAGATTCTTAATTGCCTCTCATTCCTTACATTTCACCCATCTCTTTAGCTTGAAGGTTGTTTCATGTGCAGCTACCTTGCTCCATATTCCTCTTGTAATCAAGAAAGCCTACCTGCGGTCCTACTCCTTGACTCCATGCCCAATGGTTTGAAACTTATCACTCTATGCATGCCTCTCTGTTTGAAAGCACCTTCCTTCCATTCAAACACCATCCAAACCTAAACAAAACACACTGAACCCAATAGCTAGCCTAAAATCATCATCAAAAAAGTTAAATCCTAAAGAGAGAGCCCTCTCTGATTGCAGGTGGGCTAGAACCTGTAATCCAAAGATTGGTTTGTGGTTACCTCGGCCGTATCCCTTCAGGAGCTTAGGGACAACCTGAGTGATAACACCTGGATCATGTAAAGTAACCATTTCCTCTTCTTCATGCTCGCGTTCTCGCCATGTAACAACCATTTTGCTCCAATGAATCTCTGAAAACAAATAAGAGAAGTGTCAGGATCCTGATTTGGCAAAAAATAGGCAAAATTTCTATGAGAAAACAATGCATAAAGTTCCCTCCTTGCGCCCATCGCACCCTAGCTGTGTACTAGGAGAGATGCATAATGGCTGGCCAGTTTCCAGCCCAGTATGTATTGCACCTTTCGATGTACACAGGGTGCGATGTGGGGTAGAGAAAATTGTTCAAACCCTAGAGGCTCAGGAAGACAAGGAAACATGCTCAGAATTCAAAAAGAAAGGAATGCAACTAAAGAGCATAGGCTTAGCTCCTACTTGGTCCAGATGGTGCCAAGAATCGTCCACAGAATCTCCTAGAATTAGCTAGTGAAAATCAAGGGGGCAAACACCTCCAGAGCTCCAACAATCTCAAGTTCAAATGAAATGGTAAAATGAGATGTAAAAACCACTTTTAAGTTACTTTTCACGTAATTCGAGTAGGGTATTGGTGTTTTAACTCAATTTTTAAACATGTATTTTCATTTCTAATCAGTTTGATGGAGCAATTGAACAAGTAGTACGACCATCAAAAGGACATAGTGTTAACAATGGGTTGAATATAAATGACCATGATCATGAGTAGTTTTTATGCGAAGTTCAAGCTCGTTAAAAATTAACCCTAAGCAATGAGCAAATGTTCCCCCAGAGTTTAAGCTCACTAAAAAATGAACCAACCTCCAGTAAATAACCATTGAGAATGCATTATCATAAGCTTTTGAGCCTTGGTCGTGTTCCTACCATCACCTCCACTCTGTTTTAGTCGATCATACGCCTCCATCTGATTGTTTACCCTTTTGAGGAACAACTACGAAGAGTGATTCAGTTAGCCATCCTTGTGACACTACCATGATTGGAAAATTCCAAACCTTACCTGGAATTAATAGCTACCCGAATATATCACTTGTTCCTCAAAGACGAGTCTCCTTTAAGCTCTTTTCACCTGACTCGTAAAATATGAAAATATTGCCGAGTAGTTGGCCTCTCTAGCTCGTTAAAGCTACCGAGAGTGCTATCCCTCCTCTAGATTTTAATCTTTTTGGACCAGAGGGATTATTACACAGAAAGATCGAGCACTTGTCTTGTTCGGCTCATTAAAAACTATCGAAAATTCATCCCTTTCGTATTATTTTATACTTTTTCGGACTTAAGGGTTTATATGACGAAAAAGGATTACTGGAGTTTTCTTTCTGTCCCTTTTCAGACTCTCTAAAATTGAAAAAGGACTGAGTTGTCTTTGTCGTTAAACTCGTTAAAACCAATAGCGACAAACTTGTCCATGCAGAAAAGAGTGAGTTTCATTGTTGCTAAGCTCGTTAAAACATAGTGACGGGTTTTCCCGAAGGGAAAATTATAGAACAAGCATATGTTATCCTCCTCAATCTTGACAAAAATAAAGAGGTACTGGTCAGCAATGACTGGGGAAAATTAGGAAGAAAACTTGAAGAAACTTTATTGGTAGCGAGTCGCTCTTGAACATGACACTTTCACTCGATCACCATGATTGAGTCGGGTTGGGTTATTCTGTTCACTGGTCATATTACCGTTGGTCTACCATACCATCCATCTTTGGGGTTAACGTTACCAATCCATTTCAGTGTCGCCGATATGTTCAAGAGAAGTCGATCAGAGAATTCACCAACGCATGTTGTGTCTCATCCGCTAAAATACCTTCATGCTCCATCCTTTCATGACTTCCACCGTGAACCCCGTATCCTCAGATCGTTTTCACCTCCAAAATCATTTGCTTCGTTCCGTGTCGTAGATGTGGGATTCATTAAGGCCCGCCTATGACGGGTTACTTCTTGTCGACGACAGCTCATTATCCAAGAAGTCAACTGATCTAGGTGGATGTTGGTGGCCACCCACCTATCCCATTTTGACCCCCACAACTGTCTCTTTCAGTTTTTCAGTTTCCTTAATTATAGCACAGTTTACTATTTTTAGTAGTTTTTCGGGTCCTAAACTTACGGAGCCGTTTTGAGGCCCTAAACGATGTTTTTTGGGAAATGTACCAGCTAGCAATTTTTTTGTCAAAAAAATCGTCTTTTTCGTCATAGTCCTCAGAGAGATCTTTCCAACGGGCTATCATGCTCGTCAAACGGAGATAATACGACCAATTTGCAACCCCGGGAAGTTGATGTACCAACTTACCCAAAAACGGGGCCCACAATTTGGCGTTTCATCTTCTAGGGTTAGGTTTTCGAATGTGAAGGGTTTTTCATTGTTTCTCAACAATAAATATGCCTTCGAGCCTCATTGTAACGCAGTTTAGAATAGTTTAGAGGCATTTAGCCGCCACATCTCTTCTCAGAGATAAGGTACCATCGCCCTAACTAGTTTCTTTCTATTTCTGGTTGTAAGCATATTTCAGTATTTTCCATTAATGAAATGAAGTATTATTTCCACTGCATCTCTGTGTATATGGTTATCTTTGTATTTTGTTGCATTCCTGTTTAAATCCGGATCAATGATATCAGAGCGGTCTGCCTTTTTTCTCTGTTTTTCTTTGCATGTCCCCATTGAGGTCAGGATATAAGGAGTTAGGGCTTGAGCTGGTCAAACCTTTGCAAGACCAGCCTCACAAATCTCGACGACCTCCCATGGTGGATGAGAAGAAAGACGAGGGGGCAGGAGATCCTATCAAAATCTTGCTCGAAGAAGCGCTCGAGCGGCAAAGGAACGCGATGATGGATAGCTTTGCGCAGATCCTTCAACGGCTACCCAGAGGCAATGCATTGGCTTCGAACAACTACTCTAGAAACGCTACACGATTTAAGGTACAAGTTAAATTTGAAATCCCCATCTTCGAGGGTCAAATAGATGCAAATGCCGTAGATAAATGGTTAAATCTGCTAGATGGGTATTTTTCTGTTCATGAATTTTCAAGTCGGGAAAAGATTGTTTTCGCTCTTCTCAAAGCAGCCCCCCACATCAAGGACTGGTGGGAAACCTACTATGAGCAGAAGGATGAAAGTACAGGCTCATTGTTTTCACCCGCACCCACTTGGAATGACTTTCGGGATGCTATCAAGGAGCAGTGCTACCCTGTCAAAAGCTATGAGGACAAATACATCAAATGGACCACACTACGGCAGGGACGAGACCACGATGTGCCGGAGTTCACAAACATTTTTCATACCCTTCTCACACAATTGGGTATCAAAGATTCTGAGCTGCATCTGGTACTCAAATACCGCGGCTGCCTACTCAGATACATCCAGGAAGAGATGGAGTTCCTAAACATCTCCTCACTCGGCATGACATATCGATACGCTATCAAAATCGAGCAAAAGTTCAAACAGAGGAAGTGAGACTTTGGATCTGTAAATCCAAAGTCCAAATGACAAAGCCAAGGTGGGGTGACCCAAGACAACCCGTTGAAGTCGCAAGAAAAGAACAACACCACGAAGCCAAAGAAGGACACAAGAAAGTGGTGTGAGTTCCACAAGAGTCCCACTCATAAGCCAAAGAAGGACACAAGAAAGTGGTGTGAGTTCCACAAGAGTCCCACTCATAACACAAGTGAGTGTTGGACCAAGTAGTCACTGGTGGCCGAGTTGAAGGCTTCCGAATCAGATACATGTGCCGACCTTGAGTTAGAACCTAAAAAGGGGAATGGCAAAGGGAAGCAGATCATTGATGCAGAGCCCAGTGCCACTGTTGCCACTGCCAAGATCCAGAAGAATGAACTTGAAGACCCAGAGGAGGGGGAGCGCCTTTTCCACTCACAAATGTGGGTGAAGGGTTCACCACTACAATTCATTGTTGATAGTGGGAGCCAAAAGAACCTCGTTTCAGTAGAGGTCGTGAAATGGTTGGGCCTACCGACTACACCACACCCACAGCCGTAAAGTATTGTGTGGCTTCACGAAGGACGAGATCTCAAAGTTCACCAGCAGTGCCACCTTCCCTACAGCATCAAGCCCTTCACAGATGAGGTATTGTGTGATGTTACACCTCTGGATGTTTGCGATGTACTATTAGGCTAGCCATACTTGTGGAGGCGACATGTTGTGTATGAGTCAAGGCCTAGCGCTGTCATTATTTCTTTGGATAATTCATTATACAGGATATCCGAGGTAGCCCCACCTACCGCCACATCTTTGATCACTGCCAAGAAAGGCAGCAAGCTCATCTCCCAGACTAGGAAATTCATTTTCTGTCTAGTTCGCTCCCAAAGTAAGGGGAAGATCGTTGCTACATCCATGACCCCCGCAAAGGGTTCCTCAACGCAGCAGCAGCAACAAATGGATATGGTCATGACAGAACACAGGAACAACTTCTCCTCACCCACATGGGTACCACACAAGTTTCAGGTGGGCGACAAAGTTAGGTTGCATCTGCAGAGAGAACGCCTTACCAAAACCCATCAGAGACTTAGACCACTCAGACATGGTCCTTACACCAATACCAAGGATACGGGAAACAATGCTTGGAAGCACAACATTCCTCCATTCCTTCGCTTGCACCGAGTGTTCAATGTGGACCATCACCGACCATGCTTCCCACCATTTCTGGACACATCAGAGATTGCAGAACAGCTCACTAGAGACCCAGCTCAACAGAAGCTTCCTCATCTTAGGGAGGAACTCAACGCAATGTTGACCATTGCTTCCTAAGGGGGGAGGAATGGTCCAGGTGGATGTTGGTGGCCACCCACCTATCCCATTTGGATCCCCACAACTGTCTCTTTCAGTTTTTCAGTTTCCTTAATTATAGCACAGTTTACTATTTTTAGCAGTTTTTTCGAGTCCTAAACTTCTGGAGCCGTTTTCAGGCCCTAAATGATGTTTTTTGGGAAATCTACCGCCAACGATTTTTCTGTCAAAAAAATCATCTTTTCTGTCGTATTCCTCAAAGAGATCTTTCCAACGGGCTATCATGCTCGTCAAACGGAGATAATACAACCAATTTGCGACCCCAGGAAGTTGATGTACCAACTTACCCAAAAATGAGGCCCACAATTTGGTGTTTCATCTTCTAGGGTTAGGTTTTGGAATGTGAAGGGTTTTCCATTGTTTCTCAACAATAAATAAGCCTTCGAGCCTCATTATAACACAGTTCAGAACAGTTCAGAGGCATGTAGCTGCCACATCTCTTCTTAGAGATAAGCTACCATCGCACTAATTGGTTTCTTTCTATTTCCAATTGTAAGCATATTTCAGTATTTTCCATTAATGAAATGAAGTATTATTTCTGCTGCATCTCTATGTATATGGTTATCTTTGTATTTTGTTGCGTTCCTGTTTAAATCTGGATCATGAACCTAGGAACAACCCTTTTAGTACTTTGAAGCTTGCATGCCTTAATGACAAGTTTCTCACTTCTGGCGACAAGTTATATCAATGGCCTTCGACCGAAAGATTTTGCATGGTGTTCGATGCCAAGTCCCTTTTTCAGACCATGTAAATTGTACTGTAGTACCTTGAGGGTTGTCATCATTATCGGTGATTCCTTTCGCACCTGTTAACAACTTACATCATTGGCTGGTAATCAGGTGATGTCTTTCCATGTTCGACTCCAGAACATTTTCACGTGGATTGACTTGTACTTCGGATAAAGATTAGACGAGTTTGAAGACCCCGGAAATAGTTTCATCCATCCGAGCAGCGATATATTCAAGAAAATAAAGACATCACATGTACGTCATTCCTACACAGATGATCATCCAAATCAAAGGATGATGGCTCTACCAGAATCATCAGTCTGCCACACAGACGGTTGTCTGTCCAATGTACATGAAAATGAATTTATAAAGATGAGTATTGTATCTTATTACAGGCTGCCTTCCAGTTCGAAAGAACCTCGGATCCTCATGATAAAGCATTTCACCTGACATCAAAGATGTACGACCTCATGCTTTAGGGGGCAATTGTTATAGACATATTTGGGCACTACAACCCCAAGCACACATGTCAATAAACCAAGGGCTTCTGAGTCCCTAAAAGTGTTGTTTCATGCCCTAAAGGAACAAGGTGAGTTGATTACATCATCTCCCAGAAGTTCTCCACAGAAAACTGCTCAGAACTGGTCAAAACTAGACCATACAGACTGCCCAATGTAGAGGGTGTGACGCATCTCACCTGCTCAGTGTAAAAAGTGTGATGCATTCTGGAAAGCCCTTATGTAGGGTGTGATGGGCGAGAGTAGACAAATGGCAGAGGCAGTTTGCAAGGTGGATGATCATGGAATCTTCCAGAAACTTCTCCGGTGACACTTGCCTCTCTGAATTCACCCAGGGATGATTAAGAGATCATCAATCTCCAAGTGGAATCAAGAACTATCAGAGAGAGGACACTAACCAAAATCCTAGAAGCTGACTCACCCCCCTACAATCATATATATATGGATCCCTCATCCCAGAGATCCAAAGGCTGGAATCTTATATCTTGTAAGGAAGTGTTGTTGGTTTCCTGGTGCAGTATCATAGTGTTGGGTGATCTAAGCTTTTCATGAGGTGAAGAAGGGCTTTCATGCTGGGAGGATGATGCTGGGTCAGACCAATGGGTTGTAATTCTCTCTTCTGACCTCTATGTCAATAAAGATATTCGAGTTTTCCTCCACATTCTTGTATGTTAGCTGATATATGCATGTATGTGGTCAATATATATCTTGTCCTATATTTTTTATGGTTGTAGATCTCTGCACTTTGAAGGTATTATGTTGCTTTGACTTTACAAGTACTCTTTGAAGCAGAGCGGTCAAGGGAAGAGCAGCAAACATCCGTCAAAGAGGAGAAGGAACAAGCGGAGAACCAAGCGAAAGATCAAGGTTAGTATTCTTTTCTCCTCTCCTGTCTACTTCTCATAAAGGAAAGCAAAGTAACTTTAATCTGTTTGTTTCTAAGATAGCTACCCGTCTTAGTGGGAATAGCAGCTCTGCATAGACACTAGATTTCCTGATAACATGTATGTAATTATGATGGTGATAATGATTATTATCATCCACTAAGACCAAATATGGTAAATAAGAAGGTAGAAAGATATTACTAAAAGTTATTTTGAATTTTATTGTTATGCTAAAAAAGAATTAAAAGAAGTGTTTCAAGATGATCATAATTTTGTTTAGTTAAACAATCAAGAAGGTTGGTAGTGTCACAAATATTCTGATATTTAATTCCAATATGAGTATAAACTGGATGATCTATGAGAGTTTTTTAATCTTCAAACATATTAGTAGTTTTGCAAAGGTGATAAACTTTTAAATTGTGCCAACATTGTCTTAGTAATAATCGTAACTTAACACATACATGATATTTACTATATCATATTATAATTAAACGGGTTAATAATAGTAACATACACATCATTATTTTCATAAAATAACCTTAACAAACTTATCTTTTACTATAAACAGTAAAAATATTAAAATAGATAATGTAAGGAATCCAAGATTAAAATGTGAGATTTCCTTTAGAAAGTTTATATAAATTTGTTTTACAAAGTTTATCATGATAATTTTTACACAAAAATGGTGAATATCTACATTAAAATTAGTGAACTAAGTGATTTTCTAATTCCTCATTTTGAAAAAAATTAATCTAGTTAAAGTTCTAAATTCTAGATCCACTGAATACTTCCAAATTTAATGAAATATGTGTTTAATGCAAGTTTTTATTATAGCCTCTTTGGAAAAATAACACAATTTGTTTAGTTGGTTCTTTGTGCTACCACTATTCATCATCCTTTCATGGGTCCTCATATTTATCTTTATCTTATAAAAGAGTGGTTTTTGGAATTCAGTGGCCAAGACAATCTTACATATCAGAGAATTTGAGTGACCTTGTTGGAATTTGATGGTCATTAACCTTTTGTCATCTATATATCTGATAGTCTCGAGCTTATCAAGATCAATTGCAAAGATGGAGGAATAAATATATTCTCTTCAATAAAATTATAATCAATTAGTTGCCATCATCACTTCTTTTATGGAAATTCTTATCGATCGTCATAGTTTTATTAAGGAATAAGAAGATGATATATCTTCCCTGTGTGAGCAATTAGAAGAATTTCAACATTCAATAGCACAACATCATTTAGATCCATGACCTACAAGAAATTATGTCAACTCCTCTCAATGCATTGTCTCAAATCTGAATGAACTAGTTTTGGAAATGCAAATAAGTCTTCCCATTGAATTTATGCTTCTCTTCAACTAACTAAGTAATATGAAAGTTAAGTGAATTTTCTAAAAAATATTTACTTTCGATTTTCCTAATTCAATTGTCATTTCAATCTAACATTTTGAGATATATAAACTAGAACATTTTTGTTTAATCTTTCTAACAAAAATCCTATCTCTTTTGATATACTTTTGTCTCTCACGTAGACTCCGAATAAAAAAATCTCAATTAACTTAACATTTTGTAATTTTTTAAAAAACATTGAATTCCACTTTTTTATCATAATTTTTTAATTTCAAATTATTGTTAAATTATATATTTTAATTTATTCTTCATTATTTTTTAACATTTATCATATCAATATTTTCCATTCACACTATATAATTCAAAGTTGAATTTTCAAATTTTAAAATATTTAATATTTTTATTATATCATATCAAATTCAATATGTAATTTAATCATTTTTAGAAAATAATTGTATTATAAAATTTGAATAATAAATATTTAAAGAAAATATTTAATATTTAATATATCGTAATCATTATGTGAAAAAATTAATATTTTAACCTCAAAAATGTCAATTCCATTGTTATCTATCCATCGTATTACGAAAACAATAAAACTTTTTAATGTTTCGCAAAGCGGATAAACATAATAAAATATATTATATTTCAGTCAACATTTTATTTTAAATAATATTTATGAATTTTTATTGTCAATTTTTTAATATTAATATTTTTAATAGGATGATTATGAGGATTAATTTTATTATTGTTTTAAATATATACATATTAATTATCCATCAAGTTCTTTTATGGATTCAATATTAATTTAAATTATATATTATCTGATATTATTTTATTTTATTATATTTTTGGAATTTAAAGTGATGATATGACTTATACTGTTTAATAGACTTTAGGAAGTTTTATAAATTATGGGTTTTATGGGAGAAATTTTGTGTTAACTCCACCATCGAGTGCAATGTTTAGGGAGTATTTTGTGTTAAACATATGAGAAACAAAAATTTCACAAAGCTTTATATTTTATGGTAGAATGAAGTGGTATTGCTACTACTTTTACCTTCGATTCGGTAGTAGATGCCTTCCCTCATTTTGTTATTGGAATCAAGTAAGAGATTAATCAAAATCTTTTAACATTTTATTTCTATGCTAAAAAAAAATAAGAGAAACATTCCTAGAACATCATAATTTTGTTAACTTAAAAGGTAAAAAAGGTTGGTAGTATGAAAAGTATTTGGAAAATTAGACTGAATGTGTGTATAAAATGGGAAATCTAAAAGAAAATAATTTTGATCTTCAACCTTCTTAGGATCGCACATGTAACAATTTTTTTCCTCCCATGGCATTTTGGGAATTGACCAACCCCCAATTTCACTATGGATCTCATGAGAATTAGTTCATTTCTTGAAAATATTCATTTTCTTCTCAATACTAGTTAATATAGAAAGATCATTTTGGTTTCGGGGTTTAGATTAATCACCTCATTAAACTATCTTTTGAATTTATTAATGCTTTAAATTTTTATTTATTATATTTTTTTGTGGACTAACTATTTGTATTACCTTCAAAACACAATATTACATGAAATAACTAAATGTTTTAGATTGGTTAGTCATTGCGGAAGCCTCACCATGTCCAAAAATGTATCTTTGTAAGAGAGGCAAAAGACAAGATGCCACCTAGAAGTTCAAAATGCAAACTACATATGCTGATAGTTGGTCCTTCAATTCCATGAGAGGAAGACAAAGAAGCATGATAATAATAAATCAAATACATAATAAGAGTGAGTAAACTAGGAAAATGGTCTTGAATTTGTTGAACCTAGATCATCTCCTTGTTGCTACTCAGTGAGTAGACAATAGTAGGGGGGATTGCAAGGTTCTTCTCTATGTGCTATAGTCATTGTTCCCAGTTTTCTATGTGTTGATGTAGATGTTCCATTGAGAGTAAGAGATCCTCTTTTTTCTCACAAGATTAATATATAATATATATATATAAAAATATTATAGATATAGATAATATATAATAAATATATATATATATATATACTTAATAGTATATATATATTATATACTATAGAGAGAGAGAGAGAGAGAGAGAAGAGAGAGAGGAGGAGAGAGTATTATTATATATATATATCATATATATATTATATAGATAGATAGATAGACCTCTCTCTCTCTCTCTCTCTCGCTCTCTCTCTCCCTCTCTCTCTCTCTATATAGTATATATATTATATATATATATATATTATCGACACACATGGGAATTTTAAGCAATACATGCACACAATGGACCTATGCTGGGATATGAAGTTATGAGCACGAAATTCATATCCCAACATAGGTCCATTATGTGCATGTATTGCTTAAAATTCCGATGTGTGTGCCTAGTATTAAACATACGTCCATTTAGCCAATATGTCATTACCTCTATGTTTGAAAGAACATGTCATTGGTTTTCGCCTTCCAATTCTGCACGAGTGAGTTCTTCTTGAATATGGGGTGAGGTGAGCTCTCGAAAGTGAGTTGTTGTGTTCTAAACTCTTAGTTGTGTCCTTCTACTACCTTTATTATCACACTCTTGATAGTGCATTTCACCTCTGCAGAAATGAGCTCTCTAGTAGGGAATGGTAGTGACATGAGGAGGAGAGTATCACTAAAGAACCAGGAGGAGGGGTGTCAAAAAAGGGACATAAGTGAATTGAAGTGAAAGAGCTCTTAGGAAAGCTTAGCTAGGACCTTGTTCCAAATAGTGGGAGGAAATCAAATGAGGGCTATAATGGAAGATAACATGCTAGAAAAGGAAAAGTATAGAGAAAAGGATAATCACAAAGACTAGGGATCCAAGAAAGAGTGGAGATCCCATAGAAGAGCAAGGGCTTAGTGACCAACAAATAGGAAGTAAAAGCCAATTCACTACCAAGAGTTTGATTAAAGATACGAACACTAGCTGAAAAGGGATCAAGAAATAACCAGAAGGTGAAAAGTAGTAACTTTGCATGGTGTATGGTTTCAAGTGTTGATATTCTCAACAAAGATCTAGGGAGATGGATGAAGCATTTTGTAAAAAGTGTTCTTGAAAGATGATTTGAATTGCTAGTCAGAGTTAAGAAGGGAAAGCGCTAGCACCATAGAGTAACGTTTGCTAACAAGCTAGCACTCCTTACCTTGGATTTCTCCAGTAAATAACAGAGATCCCGAGCATTGCAAAGCACATTGGAGTGGGTTAAATTGAGGTGACCAACAAGAGCCTAGATCCTTCACTTAAAAAAAATAGTTTCTAGAGCTCCTTAATTAGGTATTTGAAGCTCCCCTCCTTTCCTAATAGCTTTATAACTAAGGTCGACTCTGGGATTAGTGCAACGAATTATTGAGGCCCCTTGATGAAGGAAAATTTATCTTGGTGGCACGAGGCGAGGAGGTCATGGTATTAGAATTTGAAGTTCTTTGCCAAAGGAGGTAGATTTGCAAAGCTCTAGATAGCTAAGGTGTTGCCCCATGTGTAGAGTGTTAGACAACATACGAGTGATGTTTGTCATCCTAGAATCAATATGCATGGTTAAACAATTAAGGGGATGTGGTGCCACATCTCCCAATGATACAGCCAAGTGGGATGACAATGACCCACCTCCCACCCATGTGCATACAAAACACCTCATCCCGAGATATTTTCATCTATTATATTGACTTTTATTTTTTCATTATACTTTTTATACAATAATTTTACTCAACTATGTTTTCTAAAATTTTATTTAATATATATAATCACGATGA
>APFE030761666.1:0-13429 GCA_000404065.3 Pinus taeda | reverse complement strand
AAATTTAGAAAAATATTAACATATTGTTTACACATTATTATTATGAAAAAAATTAGAGAAATATTATATAAATATTTGTATTCAAGGTTTTGAGAAACATGCTAGTTTAATATAAAATAGTTAAGATGAATGTCAGAATGTGACATAATAGTGGATAAAATTTACAATTTCATATTTTGTTTGGAGAATCTAACATAACGACATGACTATTAAGGACTGCAACAAATTGACATAGGTCGACCAAGATGAACATCATAATAAGTAACCCATAACAAAATTATTATTGTGAAAACATTTTAATGAACATCGTTATGTGGCATACCATTGAGTAACATAGGAAATCATGTAATACAACCAAGATGAATAGTGTAAAAAATATATTAACCATATTACAAACTTGTTAGTCTCCTGCAAATGACCCAATGCAATATAACCCTTTATGAATGTAATAACTTGACATAATTTAGTGAATTTGAATGTCATAATGTGACATAATCATTAAGGAATGTGGTGATCCAACATATATGTAGCAATGTGACATAACCCTTAATGCATATCAATACCATTTTTAACCATGATTTAGTTATATGGTTGACTATTCTTAACCATGGTTAATTATGGTTCAACATGTTTGACTATGGCTAATGTTAATTTAACAATAATCAATTATGTTTTACCATTGCTAAGTATGGGTGGATTATCGCTAGTTAGCCATAATCCCAAATCATTATCAATCATTACCTATTATCAAATCATGTCTATATAATTTTGGATAGTTTTTATCCTAAGTAAAATTGATTTCAATTCTTCAAATAATTACTTTGCATCACAATAGTTTGAAAGTTATCTTGTTCTTTCACTAGGAAAACTAGACGAGGCAGAAAAATTCATTTTCCTTAAAAGCCACACCAATTCTTTACTAATAAGGTACTAAAAAACCAATAGGTTTATTTGAAATATGTGGCCTCTAGTTCCATATTGTGGCATAAGACCAAAATAATGGTTACTTAACAATAAATGACCATAAAACATAATTACTACTCAATATTGGCAAGAGTCCATGAATTCCACAAGGATAGGATCCTTATTACCTCTTGTAGAACAACTTGTTGCAAGGGCTAAGCCAAGGTGGGATTAAATTTTCTCTAGCCTGTTTTCCATTGAGCATACTAAACCTACAATTATTATTGATAAAGAAGCATCTCTTCTTTGGTAGTATTTTTGTCCATCAACACATGGTGTTGGAAATAATGGTAGTCATGGTCAATATGTTCATGTGTGTTACAGGTCATTTTGTCACATCTCCTCAAATGACCTGGAAATTGGATCAATCAATATCCTTGACAACTTGCAATCATCCCTTTGCAAAATATTCAACATTATCTATCCAAAAAGTCCCAAAATTCTCGGTTAATCAGCTTAAAAACATCATTTTTGGACCCATAACGCCATGTATTATATGAAACCTGCACTATTCCATAGCGCATGTTTCCTTTGCTGCAGGTGTGATGGTTCTAGAATTTGAATAAAAATACAAAAAAAATAAGAATCCTCTTTTCAAAAGCTTCTAAGGTTGTTTTAACCATTTACTATTGATTGGGATCTCAAATCCCTCTCTTATAGGTCTTGTCTCTTATCCCTAGAGCTTATACTTCCTCATATGTGGATCTAAGTCCTAATTGGTCAAACCAAAACTACCATATTTACCTTAAAAATTCACTGCCTCCCATAGAGTCTGGGTTGGCTTTTGGAGACTTTTAACTATGCCTTTTTGTTGTTGCTTATTTTTACCTAAGGATCCATTACCATCCTTGAGTTGTGATTTAAGGCTTGCTTTGTGGTATGGAAGGACAAGTTTGGCGGGAGACATCTACATATTCAAAATCTGTAAAAGGGTT
Source organism: Pinus taeda (assembly GCA_000404065.3). Classification (NCBI taxonomy): domain Eukaryota; kingdom Viridiplantae; phylum Streptophyta; class Pinopsida; order Pinales; family Pinaceae; genus Pinus; species Pinus taeda. The sequence continues at coordinate 11,531 of APFE030761666.1, read as the reverse complement.
GTAATATTATCCTACATTTCATTAATGCAAAAAGAAGCGTTTTCATATACTTATGTCTATTTTATGCATATGTATTTCAATGCCTTATCGACTCATTGATTAGAGATATTAGTATATACTATGTGTAACTTATAGTTATCGTGCTTGTTATAATTTTTTTGGGTACCATTTATAGTATTTGAAGCTGGAGCTAAAGTTCACAAGCAAAGATAAGAGGAGAACTTATTTTGGACTCAAGGTAAGTCCTTCCTACATATTATAATTTCTCTCAGGAAAGAACAAGTGTTTTGTTTATGTTGTTTCATATCAACCTACTAGATATAAGGAGTTCACTTCTATCCACAAAAGAGACTTTTCCCTCAAATAATGTGAAAATTTTGAAAATTATAAATTTATATTTTTCCTCAAAAATTATTTCAAGTCGGCTTCCTATATTTTTAAGTTTGTTGGGCCCCTAAAAGGAAACCCTTCAATCTTGCTGGAAGTTTATATAAAAGAGATCACCTCCCTCCATTTGTCACATCAAATTATCTTGTGATTATATCCCTTCTAGTGCAAAAGAAAGGATGAAGGGGCCAAAATACAAAGGATAAGAAGGAGGTCTTGGCATTTGATGTAGCTTGACATTTAATCTTGGTTACTATTTTGGTTAATCTCTTGATGTTATTACTTATGATGTATTGATGGACAACTGAACTCTCTCTCTCACATAAAGAAATGTTTTTAGGTTTTCCCTTTGTGGGTTTTTCTAGCATCAGGCCTAGTCTTTGTCTCTTGTCTCATCATCTCATGGTTATTTTACTTCTCTTTCATGTTTATTGGTTTATATTTTTCTTTTGTATAACCTCTTAATGATATTGAAATAATTCTATGCGAATCTTAATACTTATTGATCATCATAAGTAATTATCAGTTGAAAAACAATTTGATGAGAAGTTGTGATATGGTCAGAAATTCTAAAGTTGTAAACCCTACTATGGCAATATGAGCTTTGTGAGTTGTCTATGTGACCGGGATGAAGTATATTCAAAATTATAAAAGGAAGTTCTAGATGCAAGGCCAAATAAACGTTGAGTTGTCTTGAGGGATAGAGAGGTATTTATTCTCTCGAGAATATTCTCTATGACATAAACGTGAGTTTCTGTGCTAGTTTTTATGGATGTATGCTATCTTGTAAATGAAAATTATGGACCAATGGTTGCGGAAAATTGTGGAAATTTGTTACACAATAGTTTTCCACTGTCCTTGTACTCCCCGTTCCTTGATCCTAGAGGATCTCTACAGTGAACCCTGCATGCTTTTACTTCGTGAATAAACTCCCATTATGTCCCTCGTCATGAACAAATCAATTCCCTTTTTCACCATTTCTCCTGAAACTTTTGTTTTGCCGAGTTTACAAGACCGGCACTAATGGCCTCTGTCTCCACCGCACCAATGTACAGAGATTAGCACTACTCCTCATGCCAATTGGAGTGACTGAGCTGTGTTCTAGTCGCGCCGGTCTTGTTATGGAAAGTTTTTTAAATTAGAGTTAAAGCTTCTAGCTCTAGAACCTCCATAACTTAAGTCTGGTAAATGGTTTGGCAGGATGGGGTCTAGGATGATAGTTTGGGCTCCGTTCCACTATAATGATGGAACTACCTCAAGGGATAAGTCCTTCTCCCATGAGAAGAGGATCCATCTCCCACCCATATTTCCTATATAAACCTCCCTTCGTCCCAAGAACAAGCTAGTCATAGTTACAGTTTTGGCTGAGTGTGAGTATACTATTTTGGATTAGACAAGTAGACTACTACTAGTTGTAGCCATCTAGTTGTGTGAGGGAGAAGTGTGTTTGGTTTGGAGTAAAGATTAAAGGGAAGATCCTTTAAACTATTATTTTTTGAAGTCATCGTGGAATGCTAGCAGAAGTTTGTGGGAACTTGGTCTTGTCAGAGGAAGGCTGCGATGTTAATATGAATGGTTGTAATATCTCTTTGATATTAATATATGCAACTATTGATTGATTTCCTACATGTTTTGTAATATTAAATACCCATGTCTTGATGCGTCTTGACTCGTTAAGTAGGTTGAATTGTAATTTGTCTACTATTATGTTTCTGTGTTGTTGTTGTTCACTTGTTTTAGGAACTTGAAGAAGGAAGCGAGAGATTGTTGGAGCGAGCAAGCGAGGACATCATCAAGCAGGATAAGCAACCAAGAGGTAGGCCCTCTTGATTGATTCTAACCTAAGGAAATCTTCCATAGAATGTATCTGTTGTGGCTAGACTCATTATTGGGCTAGAGGAATTTGTTCGTTTCTGCACTTAGAATTTTACTTCACCGAAAATTGGCAACTCTGCTAGGGATCTCATCTTTCTGTTTGTTTCAGATTTCATGATTTCATGAGAAATTTTCTAGTTTCACATTTTCCCTTTGGTTCTGTTTCTTTTCTCCTGCTGACTGGCCTAAGTCTAAAATTCATAGTAGTAGATTTTGTCCCCATTTTGAATTTTATTTATTTTTCCTTAGTTACCTTGGCCAGTGCATTTAATCTGCTGATAGTCACGCTGACTAGTGCGAATTACTGTGGAAAAGTCGCGTTGACCAGTGCGAATTGTTGAGGAACAGTCACGCCGACCAGCCTTTGGCACTTGTTGTTAGTTAGGTAGTCGCGTCGATGCCTGTAAGTGAAGATTATGGCTTGACCCAAATCTTGGCCAATGTGTTCTACTCTTGTGTTTTTGACCCCATGAGATTTTTTGAATATTTTCTACCTGATTAGAAAGCTACTTTTCATATTGGTTTTTCTTGCTTGTTGGCTTGTCATCTTTCTATTTGATTGATTGAGTCATTAAGTGGCCAGCGACACTAGGGCATCTAGTTATTCCCCCATTCAGCAGTTTGTGGACTCATTAAGTTCGATTGTAGGCGTGTTTACTCCTTCCATTTTCTTTTTTGTCCTTTTACGACTTTGACCTCTTTTTCCACAAGTTTGAAAAAGTTTCGTTTACTAGCTTGAACGTCTTTTTCTGGCACAGATTACATTGTTGGCCTTGTGTTTGGTAAAGTCAATGCTTCATTGTTCTGAATGAACTTCTCTTTTCATGTTTTCATGTACTTGAAGAGCTCATTGTCTCAAAAACTTTTTTGTTGAAAGTTTGTATGCGAAGTTTGTTTCGTGGTTTCATGAGAAAGTATGAAATTCTAGCCTATTGCATCATCGTGTTACGAAATTCGCATCTTTTTAAAGACTAGAATTGCATCAACATTTGAAAAAGGAAGAGAATTTTTTCATTTTGAAAGGACTAATAGATAAGTGCTTGTTAGGAAATTAGGAATTGGAATACATTTTTCATTAGTTTATTTTTTGAGAAAGTGAAGTAGTGAAAGATCATTTTGTTTTTAGTTGCTTGATTGTTTGCATTTGATTGAGTAGTTTCTACCCTCTCTAGTGTAGGCATTTCATCGAATTGGAAGGGTCTTGTCCCATTTAGTTGAATTTTAGGTTTTTTCAAGTAGCATTGCTAAGACTTGAAAACTGAAACTTAACTCAACATCAATTCTAAAATGAACTCAATTAACCTAAGGAGCATTTGACATTAACAATCATATCTAGAAGGTCTAGGCTAGAGACATGCTCCAACATCTTTAAACCTAGCAACTGTCATTAGCTTTGGCATTAGACAATGCTAGTATGGATTTGTGCTCCTTGTACCATCGAGTATATAACAGGAGACCCCACTAGGATGCAATCCTTTTATCCTTAGGAAGCTGAGTCGGCCGCCTTACAAACGTGATACACTGAAGAAAGCGTTTGGGGAGATTGCCTCCTCGTACTTCTTGTCTCACCAGGAGGTATTCTGTAGTTCATGGTTGCTTGGTAATGCTATTTACCTAGATCATCCAAAGTAGTCATTCGATCTTTTTGACTCATTAAACTCAAAAGATCATTCGAGCACTTGCCCTTTCGAGCTCATTTCCAATCGAAAGCGATAGAGTCATCTTTTTTTCTTTCTCGACTCTTAAAAAATGAAAGAACATCAATATTTTATGCATCTTAAGAATTGATTGCCCAAGATCTAAGAATGTCCTGTTAGTATTTTTGACCAAATCGTGAGTTCCCTTAAAAGGACATTTTAAAGCCTTGAAGTTATTTGTTCTATCGACTAAGACAAGGTCATTGTGGTTGAACCATCTGGTTCACCCAATTCCTCTTTCTCTCCTCCATCTGAAAGATTGTCTAAGGAGATGTTTCCTAAGTTATCAGTCACTTGAGGACCAAAATGTTTAACTCGCAATTGGTTTGAGTGTTCAACCATTGTCATCTCATCCTCCACCTACTTTTAATTCAGGGTCATCTGCTGATCTTGACCCAGAATCTCTAGACAATCCTGTTCGAACTCCATATAACTTGCTAACCACTGACATTTAGCTTGGAATGGTTATCTATCTTCCGAACCCTATGTTTGATGTTGTTGCGATATCAGCGCAACATCCTTACAGTGTGTACAACCAGCTAGGTGTTCCTTTGGAACTATCCCCCAGTACACGTTCGGCCATTCGTCATTATTTGTTTTCAAACATGGAACCCGAAGGCAATGCTCCAGCCACATCTCTGGATGAGTCTGAAGTTTCTACTCCACACACCATTGAGGGAGAAGAATTTCAATTGTAGTTCCCTCCTGATGGTTTCCCTTATTCGAAAGGTATTCCCACTAGTTTTCCACCTGGCTATGTGTCTTTGGGGCACTTAGTTTCAGGCACAGTTAGTGCCTCATCACTCTAACATAATCATGTATGGGCGTTAAGCATTAGGTCCATTTGTCATGAACATGACTTCCCAACAGGCTGTTACTTCAGTCCCGGTGCAACCCACCATTCTGAATACTCTTGTATCATCGATCCTAGTTATGTCTCAGTCACAACCATCAGTTTCAAAGATCGTCTCTATCAGTTCTTTTGTCCCATTAGTCGGTGGCCAGATTGTGCCATCGCCTGGGGGGCATAACCTAAATGTCTCTATGGTGTCAGGTGCCACTAATGTGAGTAGCTCACAAGCTTGCATGCTTGGTATAAACCAGCACTCATATGATATTATTTATAACCCTGCTAACTCTACTGGATCAAGAAATGTCCAGTACCACCAGGTTCAGAATCCCGTTGGTCCATCTGGATCAACCAATGTTCAGTATCAGCAGCCCTATGGGGCTTAGGTCCAATACCAAAATCTTTACGTTCCATATGGTTCTCAAGGATTGGTTAATCAACCTTACACAATTCAAACTGGGTAGTACATCTAGTCTGGCTACAGCCAAATTCAGTTTGGAAATTTCCCGAGCACTATTCAAGTACCCTTGCAACAATAAGGACAACATTTACAACAACTAGGGTAGCCTTTGTTACTGCAAGGGAAACCTTTGTTGCAGTAAGGGCTCTCCGTGCAACAGCAATGGAAAATTATTCCGCAACAAGGTCACCTGCAACAACCATAAGATCAATCCTTACAACAGTTGCAGCAAGCTGCGTAGTAGCAAATGCAATATGCTCTGCATACCTCTCAACCATACCCTCGTTGGGAAAACCTCTACAACCCTAGGGAAAAATTTTGCAACATCAAGGTCAACCCTTGCAACAGAAAAACCAACCAGGGTAGCATCAACCCTTGTATACATATCGACAAGGTCAACCCTTGCAAGGATAGGGTCAAGGTCAAGTCCTGTAGCAGTAGGCCCAGAATCCTCTTGTCCTAGGTCAATAGGTTTAGAATCCTGTCAGCCAAGGGCACCAAGTACAAAACCCCAGTGTCCAAGGGAAACAAGTGTATCAACCTTATGCCCAAGGACTGTAGGTTCGTAACCCTCTTGTTCAGGGACAATAGGCTCAATAGCCCTATATTCTTGGACAACAGGTCCCATATCCATATGTCCAAGGTCAATAGGCTCAAGAGCCTTTTAACCCATAAGTTTCCTATCAGCAACCTGTGCTTGGATAGTTTCAAGTTATTCAAGGTTAGAATCCTCCCTATGGTCAAGGTAACCTGCAACGGGGGCAACCTCAGATGCCATATGACCAAAATCGCCCACTGTGGGGCCAAAATCCTTACTAGCATGGATTGGCTTCTCCCTATGGGCCCGCTTATCGACCTCCCATCCCTTTTAACACTCAATTACCTTTCTTGGATACACTTGAGTTGCTAGATGTATCGTGCCTTACGAATGATCTGATCCTTCATTCACCATACTGGCCTCTGATGTCGTCCAAGATACCAAGTGATTGCCCAAAGTTTGATGGAAAAGCTAAAGAAGGTCCTCATGCCCATGTGATGACATGTCACCTTTGGTGCTCGTCAAACTCATACGTGGATGATTCCATTCGTCTTCATCTTTTCCAATGAACCCTCACGAGTGCTCCAGCGAAATGGTACATCAACCTACCTCGAAGTACTTTCCATGACTTCAATTTGTTAGCCATGGCTTTCCTCACGCATTTCCAGCTATTGGTTCGTTATGAAACTGGCACCTATTTGCTCACATCACTTAAGCAAGACACTGCGACGCACATCTCTGATCATATCCACGAATGGATACTTAGACGTTCCCTGATCAAATTCGAGATAGTTGATCAGTTGCTCACTGAATGGTTTACTAAATCATTCGTAGCCCCAAATGCTCGTGATATAGCTATGGGTGTATGCGTCATTGAAGAGAAAGCCATCGCTAGTGCCTAGTACTTGGATCTAGTTTACTCTTAGTCCAACACTTTATACGAGTTGTTACCCAATGCTCCACGACCATCATCTGATCCCACAGCATCATGGTCACGAATTGTTCCTCCTATTGATGGAGTTATTGGTTTAGTATCCCAGACCCCTTCTAAAACTTCTTCCAAACAGAAGTTTGTCTTGAATGTTGCTCCTAATAGTTCATCTCAGAATCTACCTGGCCTTGGTAAAACCTCAGAGGTCCACCTTAGAGGTACTGCAATGGACAAATCCTCCAAAGGAAAAAAGAAAAGTGAAGGTAGAGCTAAAGTCGATGTCCCAAAACAGGGTCCTCCCAAATCGTTTGCTGGTGAATCTTCACAATGGAAACCTAAGTATCCCTACCTCATTTGTGAGGAGGATCACTACACTAAGGATTGTCCTCAATGATCTGAAGTTAGTCGCTTGCTCAAAGGGACCCTTGCTATCCTTAAAGAGCCATTTCCGTCTCAGCAGACCCAAATGGTAGACCAACCCTAATCTGCTTCCTATGGATATCAAGTGTTCATGATGAGCACGCCCATTAATGTGGCCACCTGGTTGAAATATTATGAAACTCCAGCTTCGGAAGCTGGGAAAGAAAAAGAAGTTACACCTTCTTCTTCTACTCCGAGTTCTGGCCCTCTGCAAATTGAGCACCCTAACCTTGATTCTGGTACGCGGTCACACTCTTGAGGTATGCTACGGAAATCCTCGTATAATATCAACACCTGAGCCACTCAGCACTACAATATTGTTGAATATTTGACTCAGCCACCATAAACCATGTTGGCTCTCAAGATACTCCAAAGCTGCCCATCACAGCAGAAATATTTGTTGTCAGCTATCAGGGGCATCAATCCCACCGATTCTAATTTGATATGTTTCAATCTGGAGAACAATGTTCCATGACTTCCTCATAAGATTGGCTTTCTTATTCAGGTTGTTGGCATTATGATTCTGGTATGGCTCTATGATACAGGTGTTGTACTTGATGACAACTCACTCAAGTTCCAATGGTCTGTTCAGGCTCTCAAAATGATGGAAAGTAAGAGGCTCGTAGGTAAATGGTTCAAAAGGTGTGGACCCACAGGTTCACCATCTAGGAGGTGCAGTCATACCCGCAGGTTTCCCGTTCAGAAGGTGCGGAACCCTAGTTCACTCACTTCAAGGCAGAAAAGCATGCTCACGTGGGGTTTCTTATGTTTGGCCCGTGGTATTTAGCCCGCGTTCTTGATCCTATGGTTTTGGCCCATGGTATAGGATCTAATTTAGCCCCGGTTTGGATCCCTTGTATTGGTTATTGATGGTTTTGTCCCATGGTGTGAATAAGGGCTTGACTATAAATAGGGAAGGAGATCACTTCGCTAAGGTACCTTTCAATTGAATATCTTAAGATCTGAAATATTGGGTTGTCAATGTTAAATTCTTGATCTAAATCAAAGTAAATTTGAAGGTGAATCTATGAAGTCGTGATCTCTCGGGCGCATGATCAGATCTATGCATCTGGGTGTCAGTGGCACATTGGAGGGTTGTTAGTTCGGTTCCAATCAAAGGTCCACAGGAAATTCACAGTGCAGATGCGGAGGCTCACAGTTCGGTGAAAGGTGCAGTGCGGTGGTACACGGTTTGAAGAAAGGAACAGTGCGGGGGCTCGCAGCGCGATTGAAGGCGCAGTGCAGTGATACAGTAGAAGTACGCGCTGTAATAGAGGGTACAGTGCGGAGGGATGCGACTAAGCAGAAGAAGCAGTGCGGAGCGAGGTCAGAGGTACGCGGCGCGATACAAGGAGAAGCTACAGAGGTACATAGAAGTACGCGGCGCGATAGAAGCAGAAGGTGCACTGGCACAGTAGAAGTATGCAGCATGACAAGAGGTGAAGTGCGGAGATATGCAGGGTAGCAGAATGCGCTTTGCGTGGATACACAGGATAACATAAGGTTGGGTGTGGAGTCACGCAGTCCAGATAAGGGAAAACTGCGGATCTGTCTTAAAAATAGTTGTTGATTATCTTTTATTTATTGCTACAGAGTTCTGGGTTTATATTTCTGGTACTATCTTTCTGTTTACAGCATTCTGAGAAGTTGGGTGACTCTTGATTGATTGTATAAGGAGTTTGGATGATTGGCATGTACTTGATTATTATTTGATCCAGTTTTAAAATTTATGAAAAGTGGTCCTTGAAAGAAAAGAAGTAAGGGAGTTGTAGCTCCCTTCCAAGAGAGACTGGAAAATGAGAGAGATTTGTAGCTCTCTGCAGGTTGCAGCCTGCGTACTGGTAAAGGACTGCACCAGTACATTGTAAAAGGAGTTTCTAATTGAAAGAAGATAGAGACATATTGCAGCAGGTGGTTTTTCACCCACATTGGGTTTCCACCTTATATCTGGTGTTCTTTGGTGTGACTATCTAGTTTTCTTGTTCATGCTCATTATTTTATGGTACTAACATACAAAGTAATGATCAATATCTGAAGAATAATTCAAAGTATAAATAAGGAAGATATATTGAAAAGAATTTGATAATACTAATTCACCCCCCCTCTCAGTATTATTTCCAACAATTGGTATCAGAGCAAGGTTCTTCTGAAGGAGCTTGATTGCTTGAAGGAAGATCCATCATCATGAGCAACTATGAGAGGGAAGCATCAATCAAGCCACCGATTTTTGATGGGACAAACTTCGTATATTGGAAGGTAAGAGTTACTGCCTATCTTCAATCTTTGGGTACAAAAGTCTGGGGCATCATAGAAACAGGGTATACTTTTCCATCAGCTACTCCTACAGATCCAGCAGAGAAGAAGAAATATGAAACAAATGCAAAGGCAGTCAATATTCTTCTAGGATTCCTATCTCAATCAGAATTTGTGAAATTTATGCAGTATAAATCCGCAGAAGAAATATGGGACAAGATTGTTCTGAGCTATGAAGGAGATGATCAGGTAAAATGTGCAAAACTTCAAACCCTCAGGATTCAGTATGAAAATCTCAAGATGTATAATGATGAAAGTGTGGCTAACTATTTTCTTCGTGTGGATGAGATTGTTAATTGTATGAAAAATTTGGGTGAAGAAATAAAAGAAGCTATTGTGGTTGAAAAAGTTCTGAGATCTTTGTCACCTAGGTTTGAATCTAAAGTTTCTGCTATAGAAGAAAAGGAGAATCTCCAACATCTTAAAATGTCACAACTGCATGGAATCTAACTGCTTATGAAATGAGGAAAGGAGGTCCTTCTGACAGGAGAGAAGCTGCCTTCAAGGCTTCAGGCAAAGGAGAGTACTATGAATCAGGAGAAGAAGAAGAAGAATCAAATTTTGTCAGAAATCTTCAACGGGGTACTGGAAGGTTCAGAGGTAAGTTACCTTTTAAATGCTTTGCTTGTGGAAGAGTAGGTCATTATGCTGCCAAATGTCCTTATAAGGATAAAGGAAAGGAACCTGCTAGATGGAACAAGAAACAGGGTGCAAATAAGAAACTACTACACTCATGAAGAAAGTGATGGTCTATCAAACAGTGATGAAGATGAATGAGGTAATGAATATAAATTGTTAATGGCATTTGAAGATGATGATTATATGGATGCTATAGATGTGGATTACTTTCATGAAGAAATTACTAAACTTAAGAGATGTATAGAAGAGAAGAATATGATCATTGATACTCTACAATTTGAAATTGATGAAAAGGAAAGACATCTTGAAAAGTTAGAATGTGAAATTGTTGGTCTTAGAAAAGAGATTGAGAAAACAAAGGCTATTAATCTTAAGTTTGTCAAAGGATCTGAAACTCTGGATGAGATCATCAATGTACAGCGTTCTCCTCTAAACAAGACAGGTCTGGGGTATAATGGAGAAACATCTCAAGCATCCACCTCAAAGAGTTATCTTGATGCAGCAAGAAGGAATGAGCAAAATCACAATGGAGATCACCAGGTAAAGCAGGGACGAATTACATCAAGAAAAAACAAAGACTCTCAAGTAAACCAGGGGCAATCTGTCTTAAGGGTGAACAAAAGATACAACCAGCCACAGGTAAAATCTTCTCAATTTTCAAGAATGGATGACAATAGAAATTACAATCATTTGGCTGGTAGATTTGATAACCACAGAAGCTTCTTCAATGGACAATGTTTCTCTTGTCATAACTTTGGTCACAAAGCAGCTCAATGTGTTGCATATAAAACAATCATGACTAGAGAAGCTCAAAAACAAAGAAGTATGACTGGGATTACAAAAAGGACCTATAACAACTTTTCGGCTCTTGAAAATGAAGTTGAATGTTCTATTTGCAATAACTTGGTCATGAAGATTCTGAATGCAGGAGCAGGTTTCAGCAGACAAAGGAACAACCCTCAAGCACCAGAACATGGAGAATAAAGGAACCACAAACAGAAAGATGTGGGATAGCCTTTTATGCAGAGGGACAGGAAAATCTATGGTACATCGACAGTGGATGTTCGAAGCATATGACAGGTGATAAAGAAAAACTTTAATCATATTCTGCTTTAGAAAAGGGAAAGAAAGTTTCTTTTGGAAATGATACTCCTGCAGCTATAAAAGGAAAAGGAACTGCTCAGTTGAAGGAAAAGGTCAAAGTTGGAAATGTTTTGTATGTTGATGGATTGAAGCATAATATTTTGAGTGTCAACCAGATGTGTGATCAAGTAACTGAGGTAATATTTAGATCAAATGGATGTCGTGTTCGTGATCTTGATACAGGTGAAATACTGATCAAAGGTAGAAGAACTCCAAATAATCTATACATATTTGAAGAAGGACAACAACAATGCTATTTAAGCAAGGATGATGAACAC
>APFE030761665.1:0-16164 GCA_000404065.3 Pinus taeda | reverse complement strand
TGGCTGCAATCCACTTTTCTCTTCTACCTTCATGATCTGCCTGCATAAGAATTTATTTTGCTGTTGTAGTAGGAACATAAGCAATGGTATGAGAATGTAGAATATAAACTTGGAAATCCTTGAGAGCTTTTACCAACGTCAATGCCTACTTCTCAATGATATTGTATCTTAGTGCTGCATCTCTTATAGTGTGACTGAAAAATGCTATAGGCTGCTCATTTTTCTGATCTTTCTTCTGCATTAGGACTGCTACTAACGTATGCTCATAAGCAAAAGAAAAGATGATGAAATCTGAAGTATAATCTGGGCTAATCAAAAGAGTAGTAGATAATGCAAAATTTACAGCACGAAATGATTTCTTAGCCTCCAAAGACCACTTTACCTTGTTGTCCTTCTTTAACATGTTTGTCATTTCTTTCAAGTGCTCAGCTATATTAGGAATAAATCTTCTCAAAAAAATAATTTTCCCATTGAAAGACTGAATCTCTTTCTTGTTCCTGGGGAAGTCTAGTTGTTGAATGGCCTCCACTCTTGCAGGGTCAATGCAGTGCCATCTTTAGAGATGATGTTTCCTAGTAGCTTACCTTCTTCCATGGTGAACAAACTCTTCTTTGGGTTAAGTGAGATGCCAAATTTTCTACATTTTTGAAAAACAATCTCTAAGTGATGCAAATGATCTTCATCGGATTTTGAAAACACTGTAAGATCATATAGCTAGATAGCCAGAAATACATCTTTTTCATTTGCAAAAGCTATGTCCATAGCCCGTTAAAAAGTAGCTCCTGCATTCTTCAACCCAAAAGGCATCTTGGCATACATGAATGTACCCCATGGTTTTGTGAAGGTTATCTTGAGATGATTGTCCTTGTGTACCAGAATTTGATTGTATCCAGAGTATCCATCTAAGAATGACATCCTAGAGGATCCAACCACCCTCTGTATTATGTGATCCATCTTAGGCAAGGGATAGTTGTCTTTCAAGGACACCTTATTGAGATTTCTGAAATCAATACATAGATGAATTTCCCTGGTCTTCTTTCTCACAGGTACTAGATTAGACATCCATTCAGAAAACTGAATTGGGACTATGATTCCAGACTTATAAAGTCTATTTACCTCTTTTTCAATCAATGGCAGCAACTTGGGATTGATTCTCCTTAGTTTATGGTGAAATGGCTTCTAATCGGGCTTAATAGGAATCGTGTGTTGAATGATACTTTTGTCATAAACTTTCAAATCTGAATAGTCCCAAGCAAATGTATCAGCAAAATCCTTCATTAAAGACATATACTTACCCTTTGTTTTAGGAGATAAGGACTTTGATAACTTGACCATTTTAGGATTTTCAGTTATGCGAATGTTTACATCTTCAACTCCCTTTTCTATAGGAACCATGGTGGGCTTCTTGGCGACATCATCTCTGTCAAATAACTCTTCCAAAGGCACCAAGCCTCTTGGAATGTTGTTTTCCTTGAGCTGTAACACTTCAATGTCAGCTGAGTGGATGTTTGGATCATCAAAGTTGTATGCATCATCAATATGAGAATTTTGAAATTCTCCCTCCAATTGCAGAAAATTGTCTATTTTCTTATCATCACCAAACACTTGCCAAAATCTCATGTTATCGAGGACAACTGGGCGATGTTTAACATAGATGGGGTACTTATGTTTAGGATGAATAGGGATCTTCACCATTCTTGTTGTAGTGGCGAGTGAATCAGCTATGACATTCTGAGTTCTAGGAATAAGAGATAAAGTATATTCTGAAAAAGCCTTGAGAATATCAAGTACAACATTGGCTTAAGCTCCCATTCTTCGGTGCTTGGCCTGGTATTCCCCTTTGACTTGCTTGATCACTAATTCGGAGTCGCCATAAACAGAAATCTTATTTTCTCCCAACTTTTTCAGAATTTTGAGACCAACAATCAATGCCTCATACTCCGCCTCATTGTTTAAACATTCAAAATCTAACTTGTAAGAGATCATTCTCACATTTCGAGGGATTTTATTTGACTGATGTAATGGACCATGTATCCAGACACCAATTCCTGCTCCTTCTCTTCCCTATGCACCATCAAAATCCATGGTCCAAAGACCATTTTCTTCATCTGGAAAAAGGATTTCTGAAGACTGAACTTTTTTCTTTTTAGGATTTTGAACAACTATCTCAAAGTTTTCTGTTTTCTGCACTATTCTTTGAATTTCCTCAATAGAATTTGCAGGCTGCATACATTCTTCACCAACAACTTTACCTGTTGTTGTAATATCTTCATGTATGTTTCTCATTACCTTTGGAACTTCTGAAATTTCCACTAGTTGACTTTCATCATCAACATGATTTATATCACTAAACAGAATGAAAGAATCAAGATCAGTATGAACAGCATGTATAGGATGATTAACTGGCTTCTCCTTACTGCTGATCATAAATTTCATCTTCTTTTCTCTATGAAGTTTCCAAAGCTGTCCAAAAATAGGGATAGTGGCGTATGAAAAGTCAAGCTGCAGAGTGCCCTTTAATTTTTCTCCCCAAGACCTTGAAAGCAACATGCCAAACCTAGGAGGAATATTGGCAACTACGACATCCATGAGTACATTTTTGGTTGGGATTTGGTCCAAGGACACTACCAAGTCTTTAATAAGGCCAAGGCATTTCACTCTTCCATAATCAAAGGAATAAAGGTCATGGTAAGGTCGGGTGATGCTAAGTCCTAGTTTATCCATGATGGCTTTAGGCATCAGATTATGGGAGGCACCAGAATCTAGCATAGCATTATGAAGGATAAAATCATGAAGTTTAAGACTAAGATAAAAAGGAGGGATTTCACTATCCTCAGGAGCTCCTTCTAAGGCTGGAACAAAAAGGATTGCTGGCTCATCATCAGCCACATTAACTGTATCAGACATCTGGTCAACCTTAAGCATCTTTGGAATCTAAAATTTATATTTGTCATTCCTTATCAACTCGGTGAGGGGAATGTCGATTTTCAATTTAGAAATTTCATTCTCCAAACTAAGAATATTAGATTGCTTTTCTACCTCTTTTGAAGCGGTGTCCTTCCTTTCTGTTTGGCCTTTAGCTTGAGGTTCCTTCCTATGAATTTCAGTTTGCAATTCTTTATCTTTCCTCACATTACTGGTGGAGGCTTCATTTGTTCTATCCTAATTCAGTGTGACAATGTCCTTATCTTTATTCTGGCCTGTAGGAGTGGTTTATTTGCTTGGTGCGTCCTTTTGTAGATTCTGTCTTTTCTAAGTTAGAGTGACAGGTACATTTCTATTCCTCAAATTGTACTGCTTTTGGAGATGACTGAGGGCATTCTGATATCCTCTTTGGTACTCTTTAGTCTAAACAGCCCACAGATCTTCACTCGCGAACACAAATTGTTGATCACTTAGTATGAGAGAGTCTTCAGAAAACTAATCTTCCTCTGTTAGGAAAGTAGGCAGTTCATCTTCTTGAAAGAACTGATTTGCTTCTACAATTTCTTCTTCATTTTCTTCCTAACCTTCAGTGTAATTTTGCTAGAATGGAGCTCTTACTTGACCTTGAGGATCTTGGTTTCACTGCTCTTTCTGTCGATTTCTGAACTACTATTGTTGTTGTCTGCGAAAGTTAGGATTCGTCACTAAAGGTTCAGCTTGTCAATCAGTTATGGATATTCTATCCATCATCCTCTCCATGGTTTTTATTAGATTGTCAAGCTTTGAATCAGAAGATGATGCAATCTCTTCTTTGAAGACAACTTTCTTCTCCACCCTCTCCTGCTTTGATTTTGACTTCTTAATGAGCAAATTGGCTTCGACCCTAACCGCATTCCGCTACATCTCTTCAAGAGTAGTGGGGTCTCTTTCTCTAAGCTGGTAAGCCATGTCCGGATCGAAAGCATCAGGATAATGAAGAAGAGCCAAACCAGGAGGAGGCTTCATATCATCAGGTATGGAATTGTACAATGTATTGAATCTTGTTGTAAATTCTTGAACTGTTTCATTTGGGTTCCTTTTCATTGATTTATACTCAGCTAATATCTGTAATGGATTTTTCTTCTTTTGCCAACGAGCTAAGAATAATTTAGTCAATCTTTGAGAATTGTTAAAAGAATTAGCAGTCATACTTTGAAACCATTTCTTAACATCTCCTGAGGAACTCTGAGCTATAATCCTCATCTTAGCATTCTCCTCATCAATTTCTTCTAAATCAATGAAATCTATTAACTTGTCAACGTGCTGCTAAGATGTAATTTCTGCACTTCCCTCAAACAAAGGGAGTCTTTGATCATAATTCTGAGGCAAAGCAGCAAGTTGAGCAGGCAGTAAAAGAGGTGCAAATCTCTCCATGACTATTAGAGATAGTGAAGGTGATACAATGGATTGTGTAAGGAAGGGTGATGATTGTTGGGTTGTGTTATATTCTTTCTAGGGGGTTTGAGGGGGGTGGGTAGCCCCCCTCTACGGGGTTCGGGGCAGCGCCCCGAGAAAAATTTTTTTGGACCCTATATTAGGTTGGGCGAACCTACCTATGGTTTTCGGTACACAGTTTTGGACGCGATGGTTTTTCGGTCCATGGTATTGGATGCTTCGGCATGTATAAATATGTATTGTAACATTGAAAGGAATATAATGAAAAATCAAGCTGCTAGTCTCGGTTTTGAGATCCAGTGGGAAATCTCTGTGTATATGTGTTTTATGGGTTATGCTCTCGCATTTTTATTTTCTTGTGATTTAGAATTCGTATGCAGGTAATTTTTGTACGGGGTTAAAACCTACAATGATGTTGATGAGGATGATGGAATTACTACAATTGTTTGTGGAGGCAAAGATGGAACGAATGGGGGAGGTATGAAAGATGATGAAACTGAAACTTTGGGAGATGTAGCAGATGTGATTGGAGGTGAAACAGAAGATGAAGTTGTGGTCAGGTATTCAAGTTGATATTGAACAAAATATTTTTCAGTAGTGATCTGGAGTTGGTCAGCAAGGCTTTGAAGCTTATCAAGATTCAACCACAGTTCATGATTAGTTTTAGCAGACAAAGATTCTGAAGAGATAGAATGAGTTTCAACCTTTAAAGGTTCTAATGTTATCTCATAGATACAGGAGTCAGACTTGGACCTTGTAAGTGATAATTCTATCTGCTCTTCAAAAGGAATTTGCTCAAAGGCAAACAGATTTTTAGGCAGAGAAGTTGTTCTTTTAATTTTACGAATTACAGTTTTAGTGATGGCTAATCTAAGTTTTCTGAGCAGTCTTTCTGGATCTTCAACAATAAAGGGTGGATTTGGGTCAGGGTTTGACCCGGTATGCCTTTTGGAAGAAAGAATGTATACAACCTAAACTGATGAGATTTATGAATTCAACGTATTTTTGAATGTTGGAAACTAAGAAGTACAGAACCAGTTCTTTGAAAGCTCTTTAGATATTTCCCAAGAATGATTTAACAGTCGTTCCCCAGCAACGGCGCCAAAAATGTTAGTCCTTACAATCTCCTAGGCTGAAAAGGAAATCGAGAAGGGTAACCTCAAACCACTTCAGCTCAGTAGCTACCCCTACTAAGCATGAGAGGGATCTCTCTAAGTCTCTTATCAGTGAAATGAATTTAAATCAAATGAATTTCAGGCTAGATATATGTATTTCTTTGTTTGTTTATGAAAATTTGGGTTTTAGGGTTTGTTGAACTTAGGGTTGGAGCCACAAGTAGGTCTAGGCTGTGGGAGTGCAGGAGAAAATATGAGAAGGATCTAGATATTAGAAGCCATGGTGTATTTTGAGTATTGGCAGTGTAGTATATAGGATATAGTGTGGAAGAAACTAATGAGCATAAATAAACATGATTTCATTAGCTTAGGAAGACATACACATAACTATGAAAACCAGATAAGAGAGCTTGAAAAACAAGAATTTTGTGTATTTTATTGTAAGGCATTCATAGAAAGAAGAGATATAATGTAGATAAAGATGTTTATACAATTAGAAAATAAAAATAATGAAGTAAAAGCACCATGAAATCACTGGGCTAGAGTTACTTGAAAATAGTTGCAACATGTCTCTGTATTAGTTGAAAAGATGATTACATGCAAGCTTCCTTCACAAAAAGTTCAACCTTCTTCTCTTGAGGAGAAATGATACATATAGACTCTCCTAGACCACTTTCCCACCTACAGGAGTTGAATTCCTTTGTGGAGGAACTGACTCCAAGATTCTCTCAACCAACAAGTGAGAGTGAGAAGGTGAAACTCAAACACTTCATGGAGAGCTTGTTTAGGAGTTTGTTTCTTTTACGAGGCCTAATAAACATCAAAAACAACCTATGATGTACATTTATTCATGCCTACATTACCTAGCCTCAAAAATAGTGCCATTACATAGAAATATTGACTTTGACTAAGTCAAACTAGAAACTAGAAATTTACACAATGTAATTTACAATTTGAAACACATAAAAGTGCAGAAGCATAGCGCCGATTTTGAGCTAATTTTGAAGTGCCTTCCAGGGGTCAAAATGCAAAATTTAGAGCACGGTCAACTAGCTCTTCAAGTATAGTTTCTAGAACAGTTTGAATTTATGAATTTGGACCATGGGAAGGCCCTCAAGTATTCATTCTCCCAAGGTCGCTCCAGAAACACAACGCTTGCCAAAAAATGGTCCAAAATGCTAGTTTTTTGCCACTTTTTTGCATTTTTCTCCAATATTGAGCCACCTCTGCAAAGTTTCAGAAAATGGGTTTTTAGAGGATGGAAAGAGATTTCCAAAAATGTAGACCTTTCCTCAAATGGAGGCCTAACGAAAAAGCGCAGTGCCTAGAGCCGCTGAATTTCTGAACTTGGACCAAAATTTCTCAAAAAACTCAAAATGATCATAATTTGCTCAAAATTGGAGGGAAGGTGTAAAAACATGTTTTTTATAGCTTCATGGATGCTTCAACAAGCATCTCTAAGTTCCCCTCATCCTCTGGGTCTTTTTTGGCCTCCTTGAGCTTATTTTCAAGTTGCTTTACTTTGACATTGGTGATCATGTTTTGAGCTTGATAGTGATGAGCCATGTGTTTGAGCAACTGATTATCCTTGTTTTCCTTCTCAAGGAGCTTCTCCAAATGTTCATTCACCCTATTGAGTCAATATTCCTTATCTTGATTTACCTCAAGAGCAATCCTATCTTCTAGGTCAAGGTCCTCATTCAACATAATTTGTTCTTGCTCCTCTTGCAAAGCCTTCTTGAGGCCTCTTGTTCTTGGTCTTTTCCTTTTTCCTCTCCTCTTTGATGCTTCAAGCTCGCTTGATTCCATGATCTCCTTACCTTTGCCAACTTGCTGCAATAACTTGGCTTTTTCCTTTTCTAGGATCAACTCCTTTGCTTTGAGTTTATTGTTTTCCTATTCAAGGAATGATATAACATATTTTGCCCTTTCCAAATTGATTGCTAGCTCCTTGATTTATCCTTATCCATGATTGTATATTGCATGTTTGAGGTCTGATCTTCAGTCTCTGGATCAATTAGTTCAAACTCATGCTCAACTGTGTCTTTCTCTTTTGATGTTGATTCCTGCTTTGTTTGTAGAATTTTTCTACAAATCAGCTAGCTCTGATACCATGTAGAAATTTCACCTGTAGAACAAACTGATATATGCAATGTCCTAAAGCATAATACTTGTTCTGCTTCTACAAAACATTAAGCTGAAGCATAATCGAAATCATGAGCAACATCAAGTAGAAACATGCATAACTGATTAAGAGAATTAATCACACATAACACAAGATATATTCAGGGGAAAGCACCAACATAAAACCCCAACCATGTATTATTAATCAAGTGGAAATCCTCTTCACAATACAAGAAGAATTAGCTCTCAGGCTATTCAGTTCTCGATGAACTATGAAGTTATGAAGATATGTCTCATAAACCACTCAAGCCCTATTTATATAGGCTTTCCCTATGGTCCTTACATAGTTTGCTTAGGAAATAATAGCAAAAGCATATGCTATTAATTCCAACATACCAAAAACAACCAATGGCCCAACTACATATTCCTTGAGTACACTAGTTCCTCAACCATGCAAAAACTACTTATTAGAAATAGTTAAGCATCTGATAGTACACTGTCCCACATCTAATCTCAACTGGGTCATTGACAGAACTGACATGCAACAGTTATCCATAAGTGAATCCTTAGTTATCTAAAATAATAGTTGTCACATGCATGCAAGCATTAACAAACTATATTTTATTATTTTAACAACTTGTTAAAATAATCTAACTAGACTTGACTAGTTAGAACTAAGTCAACTGACTCTCTCATTATAGAACTCATGCTTATCACCTTAATCAGTGGAGGAAACTCATGTGCATGCTCACAAAGACTTCAAATTTGAATTTCCTTAATTAATTAACTCAACTGAATTAATTAATTAATATTTCCAACTGTTGTGAAGACTAAAATTAATTTTACTTCCTATAGATAGACTAGGGACTGCTATAAATAGGAAGGGACCCAGAAATTCTAATTTTAGAACTTTCTATTTTTAGCAGTTTCACCTCTCACCCAATGTGGCCATGACCTCACTGGCCAAACTGCTATTTTTAGACATGCTATTTTTAGCAGGTCTATTTTTAGCACATTCTAAATTTAGCATTTCTTGTTGCATACTTTTCAACATTCCCTCTCAACAAGAAAGGCTTTCTCTTGAACCCAATCTTGTAACTCTAGAATGTTCTGCATGCAACACATCTACCCAGTCCACTTGCTCCAACGACACTTGGAACAAAAACACTCCCAACTGACCACTCTGTTGGGCTAGGAACATACTCTGATGTTGAACCTCTACCTGCTGCTGACAAGTGCTCCCTCTCTGACATCTGCGCTACTGCAACATCTCCATGAATATCGCACCATTGCACACCTCTCTATGCCACCTAGCACTATGCAAAACACTTGTGCCTCTCGCATTGTTGCAGCCTGCTAGCTATGCGTTGTCCTGGGATTCCTTGAACTGTCACTCTCTCTGCTGCTCCATCCACATCTATCTCTACCCAATCAGTCAATTCCTACTACTCCACATCGGGGCTCCTGTAGCAAGGTCTCATCCAAGAGGTTGGGTACTTCAAGGATCCTGCCCCTCCTCCTTGGGACAATCACTCTATATCGCCCCACCTCCTACCTGGAGGTATGGCTATGTGTGATCCCTTAGCCCACCTGGCTCGAAGTTTCCCCCTACTGGAGGTCTCTACATGAGTAGATGTCTCTACTCGATCTCCTCTCAGCTTCCCCTGCTGTGGCTGCTCCACAACCTCCTGAAGTTGTTGCACCAATCGTGGCTCCTCGACAATTTTCCTGACATCGGTCAAGGTAAGGCGAGATCCATGCTCCCTCTAAAAAATAGCCATGCCTACACCTGAGACACTATACTTCTTATCATTACCCATCACTATGAGTATCTGGAGATATTTCTCCTCCAAAGTACTAAACAAACTCTTGTCGCCTATCATGTGGAAAGAAGCTCCACTGTCAAGAAACCAACCACTTCCCACCATGCATGCGAAGAGTGTGAAATCCAACTCAGATTATGAAGCAAGTGCCTCACCTTCAGATCCTTCCCTGGATCCCTTCTTGGATTTCCTTCGTGGACAATTTACAGCATAATGGCCCACCTCATGACAATGAAAGCATCGCACTTTTGATTTGTCAACCTTCTTCCCATCATTGGAAGAACTGGATTCGGAAAGAGAAACCTTCTCCTTCCCCTTCTTCACCTTACTCGCTAAGGCACAGTTCTCCTCATCATGCATGGATGAAGAACGGTCTTTGGTGCTCCGTTTGATCTCCTCCTGCATAAAATCTGACCATAGTCGTTCCCAATCTGGCAGTTTCTCCCTTCCATTCACCGAGTCCTGGTAGCTATGCTAGCTCTTAGGAAGGCCAAGGAGTGCTAGACTCACCATATCCTCATCCAATGTCACGACCCCTACACTTACAAGCTCATCCCTGCATGTGATGAGCTTGGTCAGATACATAGTGATCATCCCATCCCTTTCACACTTGATCTTTCGAAGTTTGTCCTTCAATGCCAACTTCCTCTGATCACTGCTATTCTGATATAAATCTTTCAATGTTTTCCACATTGCATGCAGAGTCTTCTTCCCATGGAGGCTCGAGACAATGTGATCTCGCACTCCCTCCAAGAGAATTTTTCTAGCTCTAGCCACACACTTCCTCCATTTTACCTACTCAGTCTTGTCAGTAGGCTTAAGAATTTCTTGATCAATGAAATCCTTAAGGCCATTATCTTCCAAAACCGCCTCCATGCGATCCTTCCAAGCTATATAGTTTGAGCTGCCATCAAGGGCATACTCAAGCCTCAAACCATTGAATGCCATCGATGAAAATAGATGTGATAAGCTTGAGATCTATATCCCTAATAATAAACTTCGAATTCCTCTTGCTAGTATACTATTCTTGCTTGATCACCTGTGCTCCGATACCATGTAGAATTTTGTAGCATTTTTCTACAAATCAGCTAGCTCTAATACCATGTAGAAATTTCACCTGTAGAACAAACCGATAAATGCAATGTCCTAAAGCATAATACTTGTTCTACTTCTACAAAACATTAAGCGGAAGCATAATCGAAATCATGAGCAAAATCACGTAGAAACATGCATAACTGATCAAGAGAATTATTCACACATAACATAAGATATATCCAGGGGAAAGCACCAGCATAAAACCCCAACCATGTATTATCAGTCAACTTGAAATCCTCTTCAAAAGACAAGAAGAATTAGCTCTTAGGCTATTCAGTTCTCAATGAACTATGAAGATATGAAGATATGTCTCATGAACCACTCAAGCCCTATTTATATAGGCTTTCCCTATGGTCCTTACGTAGTTTTCTTAGGAAATAATAGAAAAAGCATATGCTATTAATTCCAACATACCAAAAACAACCAATGGTCCAACTACGTATTCCTTGAGAACACTAGTTCCTCAACCATGAAAAACTACTTACTAGAAATAGTTGAGCATCTGATAGTACACTATCCCACATCTGATCTCAACTGGGTCTCTGACAGAACTAACATGCAACAGTTATCCATGAGTTAATCCTCAGTTATCTAAAATAATAGTTGTCACATGCATGCAAGCATTAACAAACTATATTTTATTATTTTAACAACTTGTTAAAATAATCTAACTAGATTTGACTAGTTAGAACTATGTCAATTGATTCTCTCATTATATAACTCATGCTTATTCCCTCAATCAGTGGAGGAAACTCATGTGCATGCTCACAAAGACTTCAAATTTGAATTTCCTTAGTTAATTAACTCAACTGAATTAATTAATTAATATTTCCAACTGCTTTTAAGACGAAAATTAATTTTACTTCCTATAGATAGACTAGGGACTACTATAAATAGGAAGGGACCCAGAAATGATATTTTTAGAACTTTCTATTTTTAGCAGTTTCACCTCTCAACCAATGTGGCCATGACCTCGCTGGCCAAATTGCTATTTTTAGACATGCTATTTGTAGCAAGTCTATTTTTAGCACATTCCAAATTTAGCATTTCTTGTTGCATATTTTTCAACATTGTTGATGAAGAAGGCTTGGCCCCTTTATCTCTGTGAGAAGAAAACACAAGCCTATGCTCTTTATTATACACTTTAGTCACCTCAGGTTTGGGTAGTTGAGTCTTCTCCACTATTTTTCTAGATGAAACCACCTCTGTTTGTTGTTTTCGTGCACTAGGAGACTGAGATGCTGCATTTTTCTCATGCCATTTCAGGGTTGCTTCCAAAAAGGCTTCCCAAGCCATACCTTTCTCTGCCAACTGGTGAAGGACAATGGTTTTGATGAGACTGTGATGGAACAAGCTTAGGGAGTGCTCTTTGTCTTTTAATTGTATTTTTTTCAGACATTTTGGAAATGCTCCTGAATAAATAATTACACATGTTGAGTGGTTTTTGAGAGGTGAAATGCATCAGGAGGCGAATATGATAGGCATACAACCTGGAGAATCTACCTCCACAGGTGAAGAATCTCATGAGATTTTTCATCAAAGGGACGTATTTCTCCAATAAATATCTGAAAGGCATGAGGTGAGTATGTGTTTCTCTATATGGCGTCTTCAAGAAAGGCTTGTAGTATTCAAGATCTAGGCTCATTTATTTGAACCAATATTCGCCATTGTTCGATAACCCAGTTGCAATTGAGATGGAGGCCACTGAAAAACTGAACTCAACACCAGCAATGACAACAGTGTCTCCTTCAGTTGAGTTGCCACCCAATCTGTTAGTTGCTCATGAAATGTCGCCTTGCTCACCCTTTTGCCAAATTCCAGGCAATGGACATCTTCAAAGCATTGTTTGATGAAAGGATAGAAGTTGATTGTATTAAAGTCTGATGGTTCATATCTAAGGATCTTCCCTCGTTTATGTTGTCCTTTTCTTTCTGGCAAAGATTCTGCCTCCATGATGACACAAAGCCCTAGCAGCAGGCAATGAAAAATAAAATGTGAGGTATGATTGGAAATGAAGTGATATGAAGGTGATTTTTTGACAAAATGATGGAGGGATCTTGGGAAAGGTGAAAGGACTTTGAAAGTTGATGAAAATGAGTGGATAAATAGTGGAAGGATGATTTTCTTGCAGCCAAAAACAACAAGGTTTATGATGAAACTTGCCCAAAAACCTGTAGGAATGAGCTAGGGTTTTTCTTTTTTAGTATTAAAACTTTGTTTTGAGGTGGGTAAAATGGTTAAAATGGCTCATTAAACATGTATGTAGGTGTAGGATATCATTTTACATGTTTTAAAAATAAAAAATAATGATGGCCATTTTCACCCTATCATTTCCCATGCAAATTTTGCTACGAACCCTAAGTTGAAGAATCATTGACATGAGGTGAAATTGAAAAAGCAAAAGAGGGATGATGATGGTGTACTTACTTGTTCCTTAGCTTAGAAGTCAGTAAAATCAAGCTTGCAACTGAAAAGATGAAATTTGGAAGAGTTTTGAAGGATTTTGGGGCACTCTGTCCTGCGCGCAGCGCAGTGCAGTTCTTTTGAGCGCAACACCTGGAATTTTTTGCCAATTTCACTTAGGAAAACGACTTTTTGCTTTACCCTTGCAAACATGCGATGTCCTTTACTTTCTTGAGTGCTAGAGCTTCTTTTTCTAGAACTTTTGGAACATGAGGGTATGAGGAGTGTGTGAAAAATCAAAATCAACTCCCAAAAGTTCTTTGTCATGTTTTACTCACTGCTGGTTTTATTCATGAAAATGATGGACCTTGGAAACCTAGCGACCTAATGGATGGCCTGAGACTAAATGGAATGATGATGATGACTGACCCATTTTTATTGTGACACCTCTATAAAGTGTGACAGGTGATCAGCATGAAGGAATTTCCAAAAGAGTGACTTCATCTTTAGACTGACCAAACAATGACCAAATTTTATTGTGTAAACCTAGTAACATAAAAAAATTGATTTTGAAAGTCTGGAAAAAAACATAGTAAAAGCATATTTTATCCAGGTGATAGGCTAACAAGACTGACACTAACACTCCCCATCCCCAATCAAAACAACTGAGTTTGACTTTTCTTTGTTAGTGTGTCATCGATGAAGAGAATCATAGGGACTATATCTTTAACTCAAGCTAAGTAAAGAAGCTACGATGATCAATGAAATGAACAATACTTCCTAAAGAGTTAGACCTGGATTACATTAGTTAATACCCGTACAAAGAGTTGGAGTTCTACCAATGTGTCACTAAGTGTTGTTTCTGCTACAACCACCCTCCAATTTTTTTTCCATTTGTAGATTTTTGAGCCTTCCTTTTGTTGACAGGAGCTCATCATTCACTGTCGTTAAGTATTCATGCTATCTTAAAGACTTATATTTCATGCAATGCTTGTGATGTGATGTTTTGATCCCGATTTAATACTTTTGAGACACAAGCTATCTCTTGTCTTGACTTTGCAGCTTTTTTGGTCTTCCATTTGGAAATTGCACAATATTGGAAGGAAGGCTAGCCTTGAGGATATGAATTGCATAATCTAGACATGCAAGCCAACCTTGAAATAAAAAACATGCAATTCTGTGAGACAACCTACACTTGAGCTCAGAAATTGCATAAAGCTTCCCTTTCTCTCAGAACCTGCATGATTTACTTAGTCAAGGAGTTTCCCAGTCCCCTGTTCTTGCGAACTACGCAATCCTTCTTGGTAGTGTGAATGGCTAGTTCCCAAAAAATAAAAAAATAAAAAAGTAAATCCCTAGAAAATAAGGAGCAACCAATTAGTTTTCCGAAGAATGGCACAAGTTACTTTTTTTTTTAATTTCCACCAAGTGTCACTTTTCCCTTGATTTTAGGCATGTACGTCAGAAACCATAATATGTCTAGATATATATAATATATTACCCTATATTTCATTTGCACACGTGCCCTTGGAGATCTAGCCTTCCTAAGGAGATCAATGAGCCTTTGGTTGAGTTTGCAGTTCTTTTCCAGGTGAGTATTTCTTTTATTGCTCATGTCACTTTTTCTGTCGCTTTTTGTCGTTTCACTTCTGTGTTGTTGTTTTGCTTATTTCTATTCATAGTTGTTAGAGTTTTATCTTATATTAGATTTTACAAGTGTTGGTTTAGTCCTTAGTTTTCATTTTACAAGTGTTGCATCAAATTCTTATTTTTTCCCATTAGTGGTCGCCATTTTGGCGACACCTTGTGCATGTTTGTTTTTCCTTTTGCATGTTGACTTTCTGCAATTGATTTTCACGTATCTATCTTTCCTTAATCATATATACAATCTAACTTTCAATATCACTCTAATTTTCCTCTTTCCCATCCTCTTCTAAGGAATATTTGTCCCTTTACTTGGCTAACAATTGTCATCTTAAACTGGGCATTGTGCAAGTCCAAGGCTCAAGCCTTGTGCTTTGCTTATGAGATTGCGCAATGCACAATCCCTGGCTTTCCCAAATGTGCATTGCATAGTTCCAGGGCTCAAGACTCATTTTTGGCCACTGAGACTGTGCAATGCGTAGTCTCTCCCTCAATTTATGTAACAACCCTGGTTAAAAATTCATGTAAAAATATATATGACCACAATTATGGGACACATGTTAAAAGTTGAATGGTGGGGAAAACATCTTAGTGTGTGTTCATTTCAATTATTATGGCTAAGGAAATTAGCAAAGGAAATCAAAAAGGCTTTGGAAAGGCATGAGGCATTTATTGGCATTTTATTTACGAAAATAATGGAAATTAGGAGACAAGGAAGGTGAAAGGTCACATGTTGCATGTGAGGAGAAAATTGAAGGAAAATAATGGAAAATGAAGAAAATAGAGGCCTAATTGATTTAGGATTTGATGATCAGTTGGCAAGATTTTTGATAGGTTTTGGTGGATCTCTCTTCTATTCTCTCTCTCTTACTCTTGGACACTTAGAGTTTTCTTGGAGCACTCTTGGAGGAGTGTGTCATACTTGGAGTTTTGGAGCAAGAAGGCAAAGGAAGAGCAGGAAAGCGCAAGAGGACATTGGGATCAACAACTACATTGGGTTTTGCTTGCGAGTATCGAGTTGCATATATGGTTTCCTCACTAGTGTCGGCATGCGTGGCATACACATGTGGTTTCTTGGTTATGATATGTCATCGACATGAAGGATTTCCTGGATTAATAGTGGATTTTCATAACCTTTCCATTTCCTTGATAGCCATGGTGTTGTGGTTTCATTTCTTTTTTCTTGGTTGGTTCTCATGTTTCCTTTAGCTTGGGTTGAGTTATTAGTTCCTAGAGCCTTGGTTGGACAAATGATCTAGAAGCCCGGTAACGACTTGGGTTGAGTTATTAGTCTTGGAGCCTTGGTGTTGGCCGGATAAATCGATCTTGTGGACAAGGCTGATCTCCCTAGTATCAATAGATATCTAGCAACAAGCAGGACAAGCAAATATACCTTTCTCTAAACATATTGCGATTCATTAATAAAAACTAAAGAGGTGTTTAGACCCTACCTTAAGTCCAACGCTAGTTTGTGGTAGTCATGCTCCAACCGTCTGAAAGAGTTTCCTTTTGAGAACCTACAATCACAAACAAGCACACATCAAATAACACCTGCATAGCTAATATAATAAATCATGTTCATCATGGTGATCAAGGAATCC
>APFE030761657.1:42660-55837 GCA_000404065.3 Pinus taeda | reverse complement strand
GCAAGGCAGAAGGAGTGGTGAGCCGGGATGATGGCGAGCTGTGGCACCAGAGATTAGGCCACCTTCACCATGGAGCCTTGAAGATACTGCAGCAGATTTCTACTGGGCTTCCTAAAGGCACTCTTGCACAGTCAAATCAGTGCAAGGTGTGTACTTTGGGAAAATTTGTGAAAGCCACCTTTCATGAGAAGGATGGTCATGCCACAACAATCCTTGAGAGAATTCACACAGACATGTGTGGACCTTTCTCAGTAGCTTCAACGACAAAGCACAGGTACTATGTGATCTTTGTTGATGATTTCTCCGGAAAGCGCTGGATCTTCTTCATGCAGAAGAAGAGCGAGACATACTCAAAGTTCTGTGAGTTCAAAGCACTGGTCGAGAAGGAATTGGGGAAGAAGGTGAAGGCTCTTAGGAGCGACAATGGTGGCGAATTCATCTCTGGCGAGTTCAAGGACTTCTGCAGCGTAGAAGGGATTTGAAGAGAGCTCATAGCTCCCCATAACCCACAACAGAACGGGGTTGCTAAGCGGAAGAACAGAACGATCGTGGGTGCTGCACGGGCAATGTTGCATGATCAGGGCCTACCCCTTCACTTGTGGATGGAGGCATGCAATACTGCAGTATATGTGCAGAACCGTTTTCCTTACAAGATACTTGGCATGAGTACACCCAAGGAGGCTTATTCTGGTAAGAGGCCTGATATTTCCCATTTGAGGATTTTTGGTTCTCCTGTTTACATGCATGTGACGAAGGATGCCAGGAAGAAGCTGGAGTTGACAACAAAGGTTGGGATATTTGTGGGGTACACTGATACGCCCGACAACTATCGTGTGTATTTTCCAGACAGTCGGAAGACTGTTGTGCGACGGGATATCAAATTTTAGGAGGAGAAAGCCATGAAGTGTTCGCTTGAGAGGGAGCCACACTTGCATGCAGATGAGGAGCTATTAGTTCCTAAGGATGAGCTTCAGGATGTGGATCAACCACAAGATGAAGTTCATGGAGTGGAAGAGACCACTCATGCAGCGCCAACCATAAGAGGGCGATGCAACAAGATGATGGAGCTTAGTGAAAAGAAGTCGCCTTCACTAAGTGGGGCCGCAGGCTATTTTTGGCGCAAAGTCTATTTTTAGACATATGGATTACGGTCTATGAGTTGCAGGATGCTATTTATGGATGATTGGTCATGTTGGTAAAAATAGATGGACCTCTATTTTTAGACATATGGGTGGAGTCTATTTTTAGACTACCAGTAAAAAAAAATAGAACTGTCGAATATTATTAGCTCTTAATAATATTTGGACTATAAACATTACCTTATCCTCTTGCAGCACTTCAATTTGAGCTACGGATGTGGTACATGCAACTTCCAGAAGGAAATATGCTTTTCCTATGGGTTAGTTGAGCTATTGCATGATGGACTTCAGTTATAACTCAAGTGATTGAGTTTGGTGGAGTTGACAGTGGAGTTGATGGAGTTGTGTTCAGTTTGACTTAGTTGAACTAGTTGTATTTAGTCTAACTGACAAATAGACTAATGTTGAGTGGTGTGAATTAGTTATCAATTAATTCACTAATTATTAACTCATAAAGCAACTAAAGAATACATCAGTTAACTTAGTGCATGGACAGTTCAGTGGAGACAAGTGTTAGAGGTTGAGATTGCTATCAGTTGTGACTATAGTTGTGCATGAGATTTACACAATCAATGATGGAGATTGCCAATGAGGATTGCGCAGTACAAACCAAGGAAAAACGAGCTTGGATCATACACTAGATTTTGTTGACAGGTGTGGGATTGCGTGGTTGAGGCAGGCAAACAGTGGAGGAGATTTGAAGCAGTGACTTGATTCAGATTTGAGCTAGTTTGTGTGTAGCAAGTGGAGATAGTACTGAGTACTTGCAAGGAGTATTGTACTATGTATTGTTACATGTTCACTATCATAATAATATACAGATAGTGTGGGGTTTTCAGCTGTATTCTTTCCCTAGTTACATATTGTGTTGATATGTATGTTTGATGTATCAATGTGCGCATGCGATTGTTTCTAATTCTGCAAATTGAATTGATCAACGTAGAGGAGGTTATGTATTATGCATGCATTCCACAATAGTGTATAATCAGGATAATCTCTATGAATAAGTGTCATATTATTCAAAATTTCTACATGTCATGACCGTATTCCTTTGCTGCTGATGTTGAGTGGAGGAACCCTTTGCAAGGGTCATAGATGTGGTGACGATCTTGCTGCATTTATTAGCAGAGATCAAAGAGATGGCAGTAGGTGGGGCTACCTCCGGTATCCTGTATAATGAATTACCCAAAGTAATAATAATAGCACGAGGCCTTGACTCATACACAGCATGTCGCCTCCACAAGTATGGCTAGCCTAATAATACATCACAAACATACAGAGGTGTAACATCACACAATACCTCGTCTGTGAAGGGCTTGATGCTGTAGGGAAGGCGACACTGCTGGCAAACTTTGAGATCTCGTCCTTCATGAAACCACCCGATACTATACAGTTATGGGTGTGGTGTAGTCAGCAGGCACAACTGCTTCACTACCTCTGCTAAAATGTGGTTCTTCTGGCTCCCACTGTCAACAATGAATTGCAGCGGTGAACCCTTCACCCACATTTGCGAGTGAAAATACGCTCCCCCTCCTCTAGGTCTTCAGGCTCATCCTTCTGGATCTTGGCGGTGGCAACACTGCCGTTGGGCTCTGCATCAATGATCTGCTTCCCTTTTCCATTCCCCTTGTCAGTTTCTGACTTAGGGTTGGAACATGCATCTGATTCTGAAGCCTTCAACTCGGCCACCAACGACTGCTTGGTCCGACACTCACTTGTGTTATGAGTGGGACTCTTGTGGAACTCACACAACTTTCCTGTGTCCTTCTTCGACTTCATGGTGTTGTTCTTTTGTTGCGGCTTCGATGGGTTGTCTTGGGTCACACCACCTTGGCTTTGTCCTTTGGTCTTCGGATTTGCAGATCCAAAGTATAGCTTCTTCTATTTGAACTTTTGCTCGATTTTGAGAGCGTATCGGTATGTCGTGCCAAGCGAGGAGATGTTCAGGAACTCCATCTCTTCCTGGATGTAACTGTCTAGGCAGTTGCATTATTTGAGTACCAGATGCAGCTCAGAATCTTTGATACCCAATTATGTCCGAAGGGTATGAAAAATGTTTGTGAACTTTGGCACATCTTGGTCCCGTCCCTGCCGCAGTGTGGTCCATTTGATGTATTTTCCCTCATAGCTTTTGATAGGGTAGTACTACTCCTTGATGACATCCTGGAATGAATCCAAAGTGGGTGCGGCTGAAAATAGTGAGCCCGTACTTTCATTATTCTGCTCGCAGTAGGTTTCCCACCAACCCTTGACGTGGGGGGCTACTTTGAGAAGAGCGAAAACAATCTTTTCCTGAATCGAAACTTCATGAACAGAAAAATACCCATCTATCATATTTAACCATTTATCTACGGCATTTGTATCTATTTGACCCTCGAAGATGGGGATTTAAAAATTAACTTGTGCCTTAAACGGTGTGGCGTTTCCAGAGTAGCTGTTGGAAGCCGATGCGTCACCTTTGGGTAGCCACTGAAGGATCTGCGCAAAACTGTCCATCATCATGTTCCTTTCCCGCTCAAGGCCTTATTCAAGCAAGATTTTGATAGGATCTCCTGGCCACTCGTCTCTCTTCTCATCTTTCATGGGAGGCCGTTGGGATTTGCGAGGCTGGTCCTGCAAAGGTTCGAGCAGTTCAAGCACTAACTCCTTATATCCCGACCTCGTTGGGGACATGCAAAGAAAAACAGAGAAAAAGAAGGCCACTTTGATACTACTGATCCAGATTTAAATAGGAACGCAACAAATTACAAAGATAACCATAAACACAAAGATGCAGCTGAAATAATACTTCATTTCATTATTGTAAAAATACTGAGATATGCTTACAAACAGAAAATGGAAATAAACAGCTAGGGCGATGGTAGCTTATCTCTAAGAAGATATGTGGTGGCTACATGCCTCTGAACTATGTTACAATGAGGCTCGAAGGCCTATTTATTGTTGAGAAACAATGGAAAACCCTTCACATCCAGAAACCTAACCCTAGAAGATGAAACGACAAATTGTGGGCCCCGTTTTGGGTAAGTTGGTACATCAACTTCTTGGGGTCGTAACTTTGGCACCTAATCTTCGTTTGACATGTACAATAGCTCATTAGAAAGATGTGTCCAAGAACTACAACTTTGGGAAGAGAAACATTGGTCTGTGGACCATGTTGCTCCTAGATTTCCTAGAAAACGTTGTTTAGGGCCTCAAAATGGCTCTGAATGTTTAGGACCCAAAAAACTGCTAAAAATAGTAAATTGTGCTACAATTATGGAATCTGAAAAACTGAAAGAGACAGTTGTGGGGGTCAAAATGGGATATATTGGTGGCCACCAACATCCACCTAGATCATTCCTCCCCCCTTAGGAAGTAATTGTCCCCATTGCGTTGAGTTCCTCCATCTGCTGAACTTGGTCCCTCGTGAGTTGTTCTGCAATCTCGGATGTGTCTAGTAATGGTGGGAAGCATGGTTGAGGGCGGTACACATTGAACACTTTATGCAGGCGAAGGAATGGAGGAATGTTGTGCTCCAAATCATTATTTCCCATAGCCTTAGTAATGGTGTACAGACCATGTTGGTGTGGTTGAAGCTTTTGATGGGCTCTTGTAAGGCGTTCTTTCTGTAGGTGCAACCAGACTTTGTTGCCCACCTGAAGCTTGTGTGGTACCCTTATGGGTGAGGAGAAGTTGTTCCTATGTTCTGTCATGACCGTATTCCTTTGTTGTTGCTGTTGCGTGGAGGAACCCTTCACGGGGGTCATGGATGTGGTGACGATATTGCTGCATTTCTTACCAGAGATCAAAGAGGTGGCGGTAAGTGGGGATACCTCCAGTATCCTGTATAATGAATTACCCAAAGTAATAATAACAACACGAGGCCTTGACTCTTACACAGTGTGTTGTCTCCACAAGTATGGCTAGCCTAATAATACATCACAAACATACAGAGGTGTAACATCACACAATACCTCGTCTGTGAAGGGCTTGATGTTGTAGGGAAGGCAACACTGCTGGCGACCTTTGAGATCTTATTCTTCATGAAGCCACTTGATACTGTATAGATGTGGGTGTGGTGTAGTCAGTACGCCCAACTGCTTCACAACCTCTGCTGAAATGAGGTTCTTCTAGCTCCCGCTGTCAACAATGAATTGTAGCAGTGAACCCTTCACCCACATTTGTGAGTGGAAAAGGCGCTCCCCCTCCTCTCAATCTTTAGGCTCATTCTTCTGGATCTTGGCGGTCGCAACAGTGGAATTGGGCTCCACATCAATGATCTTCTTCCCTTTTCCATTCCCCTTATCAAGTTCTAACTCAGGGTCAGAATGTGCATCTGATTTTGAAGCCTTCAACTCGGCCACCAACGACTGCTTGATCCGACACTAACTTGTGTTATGAGTGGGACTCTTGTGGAACTCAAACCACTTTCTTGTGTCCTTCTTTGACTTCATGGTGTTGTTCTTTTTTTGCGGCTTTGACAAATTGTCTTGGGTCACTCCGCGTTGGCTCTATCCTTTGGTCTTTAGATTTGCAGATCCAAAGTATCGCTTCTTTTGCTTGAACTTTTGCTCGATTTTAATGACGTATCAGTACGTCGTGCCGAGTGAGGAGATGTTTAGGAACTCCATGTCTTCCTAGATGTATCTGTGTAGGTAGCCGTGGTGTTTGAGTACCAGATGCAGCTTAGAATCTTTGATACCCAACTGTGTGTGAAGGGTATGAAAAATGTTTGTGAACACTGGCACATCTTGGTCCCATCCCTACTGTAGTGTGGTCCATTTGATGTATTTGTCCTCATAGCTTTTGACAGGGTAGTACTGCTCCTTGAAGGCATCTCAAAATGAAACCCAAGTGGGTGCGGCTGAAAATAGTGAACCTGTACTTTCATTCTTCTGCTCGCAATAGGTTTCACACCAGTCCTTGACGTGGGGGGCTGCTTTGAGAAGAGCGAAAACAATATTTTCCAGTCTCGAAAATTCATGAATAGAAAAATAACCATCTAATAGATTTAACCATTTATCTATGGCATCTACATCTATTTGACCCTCGAAGATGGGGATTTCAAAATTAACTTGTACCTAAAAGGGTGTGGTGTTTCCAGAGTAGCTGTTGGAAGCCTATGTGTCACCTTTGGGTAGCCGTTGAAGGATCTGCGCAAAGTTGTCCATCATCGCGTTCCTTTGTCGCTCGAGGGATTCTTCGAGCAATATTTTGATAGGATCTCCTACCCCCTCGTCTTTATTCTCATCTGCCATGGGAGGTCGTCGGGATTTGTGATGCTGGTCTTGCAAAGGTTCGACCAGTTCAAGCCCTAACTCCTCATATCCCAACCTCGTTGGGGACATGCAAAGAAAAACAGAGAAAAAGTAGACTGCTCTGATACCACTGATCTAGATTTAAACAGGAATGCAACAAACTACAAAGATAACCATAAACACAAAGATGCAGTGGAAATAATACTTAATTTCATTAATGTAAAAATACTGAGATATGCTTACAAATAGAAAATGGAAATAAATAGCTAGGGCGATGGTAGCTTATCTCTGAGAAGAGATGTGGTGGCTACATGCCTCTGAATTGTATTATAATGAGGCTCGAAGGCCTATTTATTGTTGAGAAACAATGGAAAACCCTTCGCATCCCAAAACCTAAGCATAGAAGATGAAACGACAAATTGTGGGCCCTGTTTTGGGTAAGTTGGTACATCAACTTCCCGAGGTCGTAATTTTGGCACCCAATCTTCGTTTGACATGTACAATAGCTCATTAGAAAGATCTTTCCAAGAAATACAGCTTTGGAAAGAGAAACATTAATCCATGGACCCATGTTTCTCTCAGATTTCATAAAAAACATCGTTTAGGGCCTCAAAATGGCTTCGGATGTTCACGACCCGAAAAAACTGCTAAAAATAGTAAATTGTGCTACAATTACGGAAACTGAAAAACTGAAAGAGACAGTTGTGGGGGTCGAAATGGGATAGGTGGGTGGCCACCAACATCCACCTAGATCAGTTCCATTTGTTTATATTGCATGCTCAGTGTTTCTCATTCTCTGGACACCCCTTCTTTGTTCGCCAAGGCTTCTACCGCTAGCCTGCAAAGTCCCTGCCCTTGAGCTATTTGTGCCGGCTCTACCTCAAAGTCGAACTCTTGAAAGACAGTTGTCCAATTCCCTATTCTTTCACCCATTTACTTCTGCACAAAGAGGGCTCTTATAGCAGGATGGGGGACGATGACTTTGGTCTTGGCCTTTAGTAAATAAGGGTGAAAATGTTTTATGGCCTTGAAAATTGCATAGCATGTTTCTCCATGTCTGGGTAGTTGAGTTCTGCCCCTTTGAGATCAAAGCTCATATAAGAAATAGGGACTTCGTTGCCTTTATTGTTTTTTAGAGTGAGTATTGCGGCATATGAAACATTAGAAGCAAAAGTGTACAAGAAGAAATCCTTGCTGAAATCGGGGTTGACCAATGCAGGACCTTCAGCAATGGCTTCCTTGATTCGCCGAAATGCTTTCTTGGCTTCATTTCTCCATTTATACACAACGTCTTTCTTCATCATTAGCTGCATGGGGTGCATTATTTTTGCGAAGCCCGAGACAAATTTTCTAACGAAATTAATCCTCCCAAAGAAAGATTGCATGGGTTTTTTATTGGCAGGGGGTTGTATTCTCATGATGGTCTCTATTCTTTTAGGATCAATAACAATCCCTTTTGTAGAGAGGATATGACCCAGTAGTTTCCCCTTTGTGACTATAAAGATGCTCTTCTTTGGATTCAATGAAATTCCATACCTTCGGCATCTTTCGAAAATCTATCTCAGGTGATCAATATGATCCCTTCTATGATATGAATACACAGTAATGTCATCCATGTAAACCATTACTGATCTATTAATCAACCCTCAGAAATCTATGTCCATAGCTCTCTCGAATGTGGTGCCTGCGTTAATGAGTCCAAAAGGCATTTTACGATATGCGTAGGTGCCCCATTTAGTCTTGAAGGTTGTCTTAAGTTGATCCCCATAAGATACCAATACTTGATTATATCCTGAAAACCATCTAATAGGGACAACATTTCAGACCTAGAAATGCACTGAAGGATGTGTTCCATAGAAGGGAAAGGATAGTTATCCTTTTGAGATGCTTTGTTCAAGATTCTGAAATCAATACACAACCTGACGTCTCCATTTTTCTTTCTTACTGGCACAAGATTGGCTACCCATCGGGTGTGTCTGACTGGGAAGATGATTTTAGCATCCAGCATCTTGTTTATTTCTTTCTTCACCAATGGTTCTAGGCTTGGATGCATCTTACGCAGCTTTTGTTGGTAGGGCTTGGCCTCTTTTTCCAAAGTGATTACATGTTGTATAACACTGGTATCAAAGGTGTTTAGGTCTTCATACATCCACGCAAAGACATCCTTGTATTCTTTAAATAGCTTAACAAATGCAGCCTTTTCCTATGGAGAGCACCCCAAGCCCAGATTGACATTTTTTAGGTCTTCTTTGGTCCCAAGGTTGACCGATTCATACTTTATGGATAAGCTATGCGTTTTGTAGTTATTTGGCTTCTTGAATTTATCATGCAAGTCATACAAGTGGTCCATCTTAATAACTGACTTGAGAATCACAATGGGTTGACCCTTTTCCTTACCTTCCCTCTCATTCATAAGATTGCCATGCTTCTTTTCGTCAATGAATGCATGCTTGAATGTCTTCTCACAGTGAAAGAACTCAAGGATTTGCTCATAATCTTTGAACACCTGCCAATTCGAGATGTTATCAGGCACGGATGGTCTGAAAATCAATTCAACAAAACATTTATTTTTCTTCAATCTAAAATCAAGCAAAAGTTTAGCAGCCATATTAGCCATCAGATCAACATCTTGGTTTTGCTTTCGAGGTATGTATGTGATATTAAAAGAATCAAAACTATCAATTAATTTCCATACCTCATGCTAGTACCTTACCAGCTGTGGTGAATTTCAATGTATCCTTTTCCTTACTTGATCCACGATTATCTATGAGTCACCAAAAACTTTAAGATTTTTTACATTCATATCAATGACTTTCTTCAAGCCTTGCAACAATCTTTCATATTCTGCGGTATTGTTCGTGCACGCAAACTCCAACCGACTAGCCATCAAATGTTGGTTCCCTTGTGGTTCAATGAGAATACTCCCATCACCTACACCGTCAAGGTAGTTAGAGCCATCAAAATAGAGTGTCTAGAATATAGAATCTAATGTTACATCAATTGAACTACTAACTAAGAAATTAGTCCTATCATCTACTATAATATAGGACACTTCATCAGTTCGATTATGGGAGGGAATTTCCAACTGTGTGTATGTCAAAGTTTCTTCAATTATTTCTGCATGGAATTCTCCAAAACAGGTTTCTGTGGCACAAACATTGAAACTATAATTCCCAAGGATGGAGTTGGTAAACATTATAGGCTCATTGGGACCATTTAGCTCTGTTACCACATACTTCATGTATCTTTCTCGATCAACTCTCAGTATATCACCTTTTCCCTTCTAAGGCAACAAGAGATGGGACCAATCAGTTGAGAAATATCCATTGAGTTTTGCTGACCAATCCCTACTAACCACCATTCCATAGGCCTCGGGTATATCGACTACCACTATATCAATGACTTGTGTGTACTATGGTTTAGTAGCCATCTGAATCAACACATCTTTCAATTCTCCAATTATTTTCACATTTTCACTGTCTATTTGCATGATTCGAGTCCCGGTTTTCTCAAGTTTTGCATGTAGTCTTTTACCAACAGTATAAGGCATCACAGTGGACGAGGCACCGAAATCTACTAGGCAATTTTATAGGTTCATGTTGAGGATTTCAAATGTGATAATGAAAGGTGGGGTCATGGATTTTGATTGTCTCCCTATCATGGTTGCACTGACATCTTGGGGGTTTCAATTCATTTTGGATAGAGTGAATTCCATAGCTGATGGAATTTGGGTTGCAATGGAGGTGTTGACAGGTCTAGACAGTGACTTCTTGGTTTGGTTGCTTGGGATGGTGGGAGTTTTGGAATTTATCTCATTCATAGCTTTCAAGAGAAAATCTCTTTTCTGTGTTAATTTCAGCAAATCAAAGTATGTGATATTAGCCCTAGATTTCTTAAGATCATCCACAATATTGTAATCAATGTTATAAACAGGATGGGGCAGAGCAAACATACCAGATTTTCCATTCTTAGGTGGGAGTTTACCATCTTGAGTAGCCTTCATTGCAGTGGGAGATGCATTTTCTTTCTCTGGATGGTTTGCAATAGGGATATTCTTGGATTGACCACTAGGTCTACTCTTCTCAACAGGAACTTTGGGAGTAGGTGCCTTCACAGGGACAACATCTCTCTTGGTCTGATATATAGGCTTCATCACACCTGCAAGTGGTCCTTTGCTTTGTGTGTGGATTTCATTAGCGTGGATTTCTGCGATATTGTCTCCTTGGTCATCATCATTCTCATTTGTATAGAAATCCCACAGTACGTTGATTTGGGATTCTTCTTCCAAGGGTTCTTATACTTGTTATTCTTCCTCATCTTCTTGTTCTGGCTCTATCTCCACTATAGGTTCTTATTGGTTAAGGAGCGATCCGATGAGAGCCATCTCTTCTATGTTTAAATTCCCTTCATTGGGTGGAGTAGGCAGTGCAAGTGGACCATGACTACCTTCTATCTTCTTATGATAGAAAGGTTTGAAAGGTTTTCTATTTTTATACTCTCCTCCACTCCCACTTGTACTCTCTCTAGAATTCCTTTTCATATCGATGACTGTATTTGTCAGCTTCATAATGATCTGATGCAAATCTTCTACATCTGTGGTTTCAGCCCCTTTGTTATCACTCCCATTAATTTTCTTGGATGCTTGAGAGGCTTTCTTTTCTCCAGTTGTATGGTGGCATGCCATGAGATTAAGCATTTCATTCTCGACTTCTACTATTTCATCGATAGCACCTTGTAAGGTCTGTGCGTTACTCCTTTTGACCCACATCGTAGTAGGGATAGGGAGAGAAATGATGTAGAATTCCATGAGCACCTCTTTTGTAGGTCTAGTGGTGGTCGTGATTCTGTTGAACAAGGTGTTGAACCGGATATTAAAATCCTTAACCTTTTCCTTGGTTTCCATTTTCAAATGGGACAGTTCTAGAACTAAGGCAACAGGGGTTTTGTCATCGCCATACTTGTCCAAAAAGTCTTGTTGAAAGGTAGCCCACGAAGTGATTGATCTTGTTCTCAAGCTAAAGTACCATGTGGAAGCTACACTAGTTAGGGTAAAAGGGAATAGGCGAAAAATTATATCTTCATCAACTACCCCTAGCATGCGCATGGCCAGGAAGAACGAATTGATATGGATTTCAACGGGGTATCCTTGCTCAGGGTCGAATTTAGGCAATACCTTTTCTGCATTCTTGGGTAAGGGATGTTGCTACCCAGGTATCGCTACGACATCCTAAGCGAGCCAGGGAGGAAGTGCTCCCGGCGGAGGTGGGAGTTGGTTCCCACCCAGTTGAGGAATATTAGCCATATCAAGGATAGGGATGTTTTGGTGGAGGTTTTCTACTTTAGGATTTTCCAAATTAGGTCAGGTATTGCTTTTAGAAGGGGAATCCTCAAGAATTTCTTCATGTTAGCCTTGTTGGCATGTGGCCCAAAAAAAAAATGAATCCAAAAATGCTCTTTAAGTCTTCAAAATCCAGCAAAATCATGCCAAAGACCAAAACCAACATAGGAGAAGAACCCTTGTGTTAGGGTCCCACCCTAACCCCCTTATTCATGTCATGGGATCACGTCATAGTCAAGAGTCAATAAAGCCCATATTAATAATTGTAAGTGGTTAACCCGCAATTAATGAAGGGACCACAGTTAGTCACAAATGGGTAAATGGGCGGTAGTATTAGATAGATGGTGTTAATAAAACCCACGGTATTGACCCGTGGTATTGCATGTATGAGTCATATATAAAGGATAGAGACTCCCTGCGAGGAGTATCGTGTCTTGTTTTGTATCCGAGCTCTGCTCTATTGGAGGTTGCCCCCTTGAAGAGGCCTGTGAACATTTCTCTCTGAGTAATAAAATCATTGCTATTCTGTGTTCTGGGTATATTTTCTTCGCATATTCTGTGTTCTGGGTATTTCTCTCGCATATTCTCTGTTCGGTATTGCTTTGCAGGTTAAGAAGCATAACAAGTGGTATCAGAGCACTTTCCAGGGCTCGGTGGGATCTCCAAATTTTAGCGATTTTTTTTTTTGGCTAGAGACGTGTTCCAGCGTCTTTAAACCACGGGATCTGTCGTTGAGCGCATAAACCTACGGATTTGGGGAGGCATGCACGCAGGAAATACAAGAGGTGGTCACGTCTGTTGGACTCCCTTGTAACCCCTGTGGGTACCCCTTCGAGTAGTAGCGCATTAGAAAGAACCGCGCACGGACTGTCTTCCACGTACCCTCTGGGTATATAGGAAGCCCCATAGCTACCTTGAAGCCTCGCCATAGATAAACTTTCGGCCGTCTTGTGGCTACAGTAGACCGAGAACAGCACTCGGAGAGATTACTCGCCCGTACGATAGGGTAGTCGGGTTGTACGGCTAAGGGTACGGTCGATCCTCCTTAGTTAGAGCCCTGAAACATTGGACCGAGTACTACTGTCAGACCCTTATGTATATTGCGATCTGTAGCACCTGACACTCCTCAAGACCATAGTTCCCTTTCTATCGGGGGATAGCACATCATCTATTCCAGATCCGCGAGGGCAGCAACAGCAAACATCAGTCCCGCAGCTCTATCCGATCAGCAGCAGCAGTGATCCACGATCCAGATTTCTCAGATCCACCAGATCGGAGTAGTTGTGAAGGGTTCCTGTGCCTGGCTATAATTTTCGCAAGACTTTTGGCGGCAGTGACATTTTGGGGATTTGACGACTGCAGTATTGATCAAGAAGGAGTAAAACTCCGTTAGGAGTTTTCTGGAAAAAAAAAAAATAAAAAAAAAATATTCTGGGATCTTTCGAAGCACTTATTTGTGATCT
>APFE030761657.1:3608-41478 GCA_000404065.3 Pinus taeda | reverse complement strand
CTTCGCTACAAGGACAAAGTCGTAATATCACCAACATCCACCCTCAAAAGTAGCATTTTGGCATAATTGCACTCATCGCCCATTGCAGGACATTCGGGCTTTCAGAAGACGTATGCGCGCACCAAAAGATCATTCTTTTGGACCGGTATGAAACAGGACATCCTGAATTTCATAGCAGAATGTGACGTCTGTCAACGCCACAAAGGGGAAACAGTCAACACACCAGGCACATTACAACCATTGCCCATTCCGGCGTCAATTTGGACGGAGGTCTCCATGGATTTCATTACAGGTCTTCTAAAGTCTGGGAACAAGTCAGTCATCATGGTGGTTGTGGACCGACTGTCGAAGTATGCTCATTTCTGCGCCCTAACCCAACCATTTACACCAACGTTGGTTGCCCAAACTTTCATGGATCAGATCTTCAAATTGCATGGCATGCCCACTTCTATTGTGTCCGACCGCGACCCAATCTTCACCAGTTATTTTTGGCAGGAACTTTTCAGAATACAAGGCACTCAACTCAAACTCAGTACTTCATATCATCCGCAAACAGATGGTCAAACCGAAGCAGTCAACAAATGTCTAGAAACCTACCTTAGGTGTTTCACTTCAGAAAAGCAACACCTTTTGGTACAGTGGTTACCTCTGGCGGAATGGTGGTATAACACCAACTATCATGCCACCACCAAAATGACTCCCTATGAAGCAGTCTATGGTCAACTTCCGCCTTCCCCTACTTCTTATCTCACGGGGTGCTCCAAAGTAAAAGCCGTGGATCAACTCCTACAACACCGCGCAACCATGCCTTCCATCTGCGCGAGAATCTTCCGCTCGAACCGTATGAAGCAACGCTGACCAACATCGCTTCGAAAACGCCAAATTTAAAGAAGGGGATCAGGTCTTTTGAGGCTGCAACCCTATAAGAAAACATCACTCAAAGACAAGGGTTGTCAAAAGCTCTCTCCAAAATTCTATGGACCATACCAAGTACTTCAGCGCATTGGAGAAGTGGCTTACAAGTTGGCTTTGCCACCTACAGCAAAAATCCACCCATTTTTCCATGTATCGTGCCTCAAGAAAGTGATTGGGAACAATTGCCGAGTTCAAACCAGTCTACCGGAATTGGACGAGGAAGGGTCAATCTGGCTTCAACCGGAACAGGTTCTAGACACACGAGACAAGCACCTGCATGGCCGCATGATTAAAGAGGTCCTCATCAAATGGAAAGACACCTCTCCGGAAGATGCAACTTGGGAACCAGCCACTATTCTTCAGCAGTTTCCGCAGCTTCAGCCTTGAGGACAAGGCTAGTCTTAAGGGGGAGGGCATCTTAGGGTCCCACCCTAACCCCCTTATTCATGTCATGGGATCACGTCATAGTCAAGAGTCAATAAAGCCCATATTAATAATTGTAAGTGGTTAACCCGCAATTAATGAAGGGACCACAGTTAGTTACAAATGGGTAAATGGGCGGTAGTATTAGATAGATGGTATTAATAAACCCACGATATTGACCCGTGGTATTGCATGTATGAGTCATATATAAAGGATAGAGACTCCCTACGAGGAGTATCGTGTCTTGTTTTGTAATCGAGCTCTGCTCTATTGGAGGTTGCCCCCTCGAAGAGGCCTGTGAACATTTCTCTCTAAGTAATAAGATCATTGCTATTCTGTGTTCTGGGTATATTTTTATTCGCATATTCTGTGTTCTGGGTATTTTTCTCGCATATTCTCTGTTCGGTATTGCTTTGCAGGTTAAGAATCATAACACCTTGGAATGGCAGAAAAGCACTATCGAAAGGTGAAAACACAAAAAAAGTGAAAAACCAAGTATCGAAGGCATAGGTAATGAAAGGCACAATAGCCGTCAGATGTAGCCGATCAAGGGTCTAGATCTAATCGGCAAATCGCAATCGGCCAACACAGAGGAGGACTTAAGGTCAGATCAGAGACAAGCAGAGGATACCCAAGGAAAAGATGGTGCAATCGCTAAAAGTGACAGATCACAATCGGCAATGTCACGAAGCAAAGGCGAGACCCCAGACCAAGAGATACCGTGGTCGCCGATATTGACATTGGTGGATCATGTCAGCATAAGTTATGCCCTATGACTTACTCTGAGTCCATGCGATATATGTGATCTGATGAATTAGACCCGACAACTATATAAACATTATTTCATAAGATTTGAGATCCATAAGGAAGGCATTTTTAATGTATTTTCACTTATTTCGTTATTTAACAAAATACAAAGAGCAGTGCCGATGTGATAAGACCCAGAACCAAAAGGGTTCGTGAAGG
Organism: Pinus taeda; assembly: GCA_000404065.3. Lineage (NCBI taxonomy): Eukaryota > Viridiplantae > Streptophyta > Pinopsida > Pinales > Pinaceae > Pinus > Pinus taeda. The sequence continues at coordinate 39,174 of APFE030761657.1, read as the reverse complement.
GAAATATATAAAATTTGAAGTCCGTCATGAGCCATTTTTAATGTATTTCCAGTGCTTTTAACGTATTTCAAAATACAAATGGAAGACCCGGAAGAATCCATGTGTGACATGCGATAGCGACTCAGAGGACGGACCCAATGGGAGAATAGACTAGATTTAAGGACTTTTGAAGTTTGGAGGAACAGTGAGTTTAGGTGGGATTCCACAATATTGTAGCATTCTTTTGTGTTAATAGAAAGGGGCCGATCGAAGGGATTTCAAAAGCCCCAAAACCCATTCGGTTATGGTACATGTGGCTACCATCCTTAGAAGCATTTGGCAATTATTGCTACTCGCCAGGAGAGGGATTCGGCTTGGAGACAGTGGTTGGCGGACAGAGGTCAGAAGGGGAAAAAGCCCAGCACGATGCAACCGAATCAACCCAAGTAGATCATGGAGCATCGCTAGCATGAGTGAGCCACCCGACAGAGTAGCACATTTACTAGAATATGGTTACTGTTGTTAGAAAAAGAGGCATCTAAACTCATGCATGTCTGGTCATGGCATCAAGTCATTAAAAAAGGGTTAGGGAGGATAGATTAAGACCTCTCGAGCCTCAGAAGGATCGAGAGCATTGTAAAAGGCCTATAAATATTTGAAAATTCAGAGTAACAAGGGTTCAACTTTTGGAGACTGTGGAGACTCTACTCCTCTAGCTTCTCATATTCATTCTAGCAATATAAGCTTCTTTTGTTGTTAATGTTCAATTTCCATTTTCTCCTCTGCTCTATGCTTGCACTTGAATAGGTGATTTTTGTTTTCTTCTGTGTCTAAAGCTAGATAACTATCATCTTATCTTTGTGTTGATAAATTAGTTTTGCAAGTTTCATTTACTTCCTGTAGCTAGCCATTCAAATGTGCTTATGTATGCATCTGCTAGTACAATTAGTATTCTCCATTTATCCATTGAATCTATAAACTATTGAGCATTAGTGGTCTAAAGCTTTGTAAAGCTAAGGGTGTTCATGCATGTCTTGAGTGAAAATAGAGTTGAAATAGTTATCTAAATTGATCCAAGTCATCATCCATTCCAATAGTTCATAGAAAAATATTGAAGATTATATGTTACTAGGCATCTCCCAGCTACAACCTAGGAGAGCTTCCTGGAGTGATAACATAATTGGCGTCATTTCCGGGGAGAGGAGATTGAAGCTCAACTTCCCTGGGAGACGACACAGATACAACTTTGGTGATAGACAAAGTCTAGGCACTTTTTCGGTTGTAATCATCTATCTGGCGACTCTACTGGAAGATGAACCTTTTGGCAACTCCACTTCATAGTTTTGGCTCAGTTTGTGAGGCATACTTGGAGAAATCCTCAGAAGCCACAAGCTAACCCAATATCTGACCCTGAAAAAATCATCAATGAAAGAAAGGTGCTACAAAAAGGAGCATCGGGTTCAGGTAGTTCTAAACAATATTCTATATCTCTTAAAGAAAGGCCTATAATGGAACAAACACATGTTGAGAGTATAGCATCTAATACTAGTAGTGAAGAAAAAATCCCAGAGATTCATAAAGCTCCTTATTCTTTAGGTTCTCCTTTTGTTGTAAGCCCAAAGGAAACCTCACCTCCTATCCATCATACTCGTTTAGTCCTATCAATCACTCCTCAGCCCTATATCATTCAGACTGCTAGTACCCTTATAGCCATCACAGCTATGGCAGGTCCACAAGCACCTACCAAAATGGAAAGAATCATAGCTGCTAGGTATGGACCTCTAGTACTGCCCACTCCTTTGAATGTCATGCCTACTGGAGAATATCAGAAGTATAGGCCTAATTTCACTGGGATTGAAGGTGCTTAAGCTAACATCTTGAGTCATTCTATAGCTATGCTAATAACCTGGACATTAGTGAAGATGATGTGTGGATGAGAGTCTTTGTCCAAAAACTAGATGAAGAGGTTAGAAAATGGTTCAGAGAACTGACCCCATGGTTTATAGTAGATATTGAGGCTTTAGATGATGCATTCCTAAAGCATTGGGGGGATAAGAAGGATCTACTCTACTACCACACCGAGTTTGGGAACTTAAATAGGGAAAATGGTGAGTTGTTGTCTGATTTTAATAAGAGTTTTAACCATATGTACAACAAGATACCAGCTAAAGTAAAACCCACCACTACCTCTGCTAAACTCACCTATGCCAGTGCTTTTGATTTTGACTTTTGTCTACTATTAAGGGAGAGATGATGTGCTACCTTGGCTGATATGCAGGATGCAGCCTTAGAAGTAGAATCAAACATCATGGCTGCAAAGAAGCTCAAGGGGAATGTTGATAGAAGGAGAAGAGGGGCAAATTTTCATCATCTTCAGATCCCAAGATAGATAAAATGACCAAGATGATAGAGTCATTAACCTCTGAAATCTCGAAATTAAAGGTTGAGCGATACCCTGGGAAAGGAAGAGTTCCTAATACCTTTGCTCCTAGAAATCCAAATCCATATAGAAGAGCTAATGAGCAGTTGCAGATTTTGCAAAGAAGCAAAGATGCTAATGAAGACCAAAGGGTGAAGACCCCTTTCCAGAATGTAGTCATGGAAGAAGAGCAGTTTGAAGAAGATGATGAGATCCATTGTCTGGAAGACAAAGGCAATGCCTCCTTTTTGACCTCAGCTGCCTATGAAAAGTCATTATCCAATGACCAGATCAACCAAGAATGGGATGGTGAAGTTGTTCTGCAAACTGCTGATCAACACAGGTATAATCTGACGTCGAAGATGAATAATGTCAAGGAAACTCTTGTTCATAAAGTTGTTGTCCCTGCAATACAACAAGCTAATAAGAAGAAATGACCGACAATTGATCCCATCATCCTCAAAGCTCCAGCTCACGAGGTAAGAGGCCCTGACAAGTCCCCTTCTCCTTTCAGTTTTGAATCTGAAATTGAGAAGCTAAGAATACCTATACCTCTGATTGAACTAGTGAAGAATGAGTCCTTCAAGAGATCTATCCTTGAGGCCCTTGAGCCTAAAGCCATCCAAGCCTCCACTAAATATGTAAATCTGCAAGATGAAAAACCAGTTGTTGTTCTCAACCCAACGATCGAAAATTGTGATGACGACTCCCCATCATTCTATGTATATTTGACTATTCATGACAAAATCCTCCACAACTGCCTTCTGGACACAGGAGCCAGCCATAATCTAATGCCCAAGGATATTATGGATGAGTTGGGTCTTGACATTACCAAGCCTTATCATGATCTGTTTTCTTTTGACTCCAGAAAAGTGAAATGTTTGGGATTAATCAAAGACCTAGCCATTACCCTATCTCAGCTGCCTATGAAGAGCATGATGATATATATTGTGGTAGCAGATGTACCCCCCAAGTTTAGCATGTTGCTTTTGAGAGGCCGGATCAAGAGATTAGGTGGAACGTTGCAAAATGATATGTCCTATGTGACTGTCCCAGTTTTTGGAGGTGAAAGTAGGAGATTATACAGAGAGGCTCAGTTAGCTTATATCATCAGTGATGAAAGGAATCCCACTAATCATCCCATTTATGTTGTTGACACTAATTTTGGGCCCTGTATTCTTTAGATTGAAGAATCCCATTTGGCCTCCACACAGCTTAAGAAACCGATTTGCCAAATCATAGAGGAAGAAGGCCCACAAATTTGGGACATGTTTTTTGATGGAGCTTGCTCTAAAGAAGTTGTACGGGCGGGTGTAGTCCTTGTGTCCCCTACACAAGAATGCATTCATTTATCTTTCAAGCTAACATTTTAGGTCACAAATAACATAGCAAAATATGAAGCTTTGATATTGGGCTTAAATGTTACTAAAGAAATGGGCATCAAAGGTCTAAAGGTGTTTGAAGACGCAGAACTTATCATTCAGCAAGTCAACAAAACTTTCCAAGCAAAACATCCAAGGCTGAAAGCATACAAAGATGAGGTATGGAAGCTCAAGGACTCTTTTATTATTTTCAGCATTTCTTACATCCAAGAATGAAGAGCCAGCTTGTTGATTCCCTTGTTGTGTCTACTAGCACGTTTATTCCTCCCTTTCCTCCTAAATTGACTTATGAAGTTCAGGTGAAATATAGACCATCTCTGCCTGATAATGTCAAATATTGGAAGTTTTTTGAAGATGATGATGAAATTAATAGGTTTTTACAAGTCGTTGATGAATTTTCTGAAATGCAAATTGACCAAGAAAATGAAACCATTGAAGAGTACAGCTAGTCAAAGCTAAAGGATGAAATTGGTCAGGACAACATTGTCCAATTGCCTAGTAACCATATACCCAAAGGATTGGTGCCCCTAGAGAAGTTGTTTGACCATAATTATGTACCTTATAAGCCTACCAAAAAAGAAAATGAGTCTGCTATTCATAAACATAATGTAGGGAGTCCAACCCATCCAAAGTACATAAATCTATCCACTCACTTGTCTTTTGCCCAAAGTTCTGAGTATTACACCCTGATGAAACAGTTTGCTGATATTTATGCCTGCGAATACAGTGATCTTAAGACCTATGATACTAATATCATTCAACATAAGATTCCACTGGAGAAGAACACCATTTCTTTTAAGCAGAAATTAAGACCTATCAACCCTCTCTTATTGCCTTTGATTGAAAAGGAAATCAAAAAGTTGTTGGATGCCAAGATCATAGTTCCCTAAGGTATTCAAAGTGGATAGCTAACCTTTCGGTAGTAAGAAAGAAGAATGGAGAAATCAAGCTTTGTGTTGACTTCAGGAATCTGAAAAAATGCTCTAAAAAAGACAACTACCCCTTGTATAAGATGAAACACTTGCTGCAAAAAGTTTCAGAGGCTAGAGTCATGTCTTTCCTAGATGGATTTTCAAGTTACAATCAGGTTGTTGTACACCCAAAAGATCAGGAAAAGACCACCTTCACTACTCCTTGTGGAACTTTCATGTACTCTAAGATGCCTTTTGGACTAATGAATGTTGGGGCTACTTTTCAAAGGGCCATGGACATAGCCTTTGTGGGAGAGAAGGAAAAGTTTTCCCTTATTTACCTTGATGACATAACAGTCTTTTCTAGCACTCACAAGGACCATTTGCAGCATTTGAATAAGGTGTTTCTAAAATGCAGACAGTTTGGAATTTCTGTGAACCCAAAGAAGTCACATTTTGCTCTAGAAGAAGGCAAACTTCTGGGACATATTGGTTCCACTGAAGGTGTGAAGATTGATCCACAAGAGTTTAAGCAATTCAGACATTGTCCATCCCAAGGTCAAAAAGGGACATTCAATCCTTCCTGCGTAAGATTAAATTTGTAAGGAGGTTCAATCCAAACTTTGCAGAACTAGTGAAGCACATCAGTTCCATGCTGAAGAAAGGGTCAGAAATAAAATGGACAGATGTTGCAAGAAGCTCTTTTGAAGCCATCAAACAAGCTATCATGGAAGCTCCCACCCTAATCAGCCCAGATTACACTAAGGAGTTTTATATCTTCTCTTTTTCCTCTTATGATACACCTGCAGCAGTCCTGTTGCAAAAAAATGATGAAGGCATAGAGCACCCTGTGGCCTTTTTTAGCAAAACTCTGAGGGATGTTGAACTAAGGTATGACATTATTGAAAAACAAGCTTATGCTCTCATAAAATCTTTAAAAGCATTCATAATTTATATTCTCATTCCAAATTGGTTGCATATGTACCTTCGTAAAAGATGTCTTAACTCAGCCAAATATTGATGGGAAGAGAGCTAAATGGATTGCGAAATTCATAGAGTTTAACATAGAGGTGAAGCCCACTAAACTTGTCAAAGGCTAGGGCTTGGCTAAACTTATGGCTGAGGAAAATTGTAGTTTGTTAGACATCAATTGCATAGGTCCAAATTCAGGTGATGAGCAGATAGAGGAAGCAACCGAAGAGCAAAAGCAGATTCAATCTTTGGCTAAAAATCTAGCCACCTGCAAATGGTATTCCAGCATAGTTCATTTTTTGCAGAAGCCAGAAGTCCCTCCAGGGCTTAGCTCAAGTCCGGGCCATTAAATTCAAATCAGCCAAATTCTGCATTAATAAAAATCTGCTTTATTGGAAAGACCCATCAGGAATCCTCTTGAGATGTCTAGATAAAGGACAATCTGTGGAAGTCATGCACCAATTCCATTCTAGCATCTGTGGAGGGAATCATTATTGGAAAGCCACAGCCCACAAAATCCTAAGAGTTGGGTATTATTGGCCTACTCTGTTCATTGATGCGTTTTCTTTTGTGAAATCTTGTGATAAATGTTAGAGGTTTGTAGGAAGACAGCAGCTAAAATCTCTGCCCTTGAAGGCAGTACATGTCAATAGTCACTTTCAACAGTGGGGCTTGGACTTTATTGGCGAGATCAACCACATTCCAGTGGCCAACACAAATGGATCTTGGTAGCCACTGATTATTTCACCAAGTGGATTGAGGCTATACCCACTAATAATGCCAATCATCAAGTTGTCATAAAGTTCTTGAATGGGAATATTTTCACTAGATTTGGTTGCCCAACCAAACTAGTCACTGATAATGCAGCAGCTTTCAAGGAAAAAGAATTAGTGGACATGACTGAATCAATGGATATTCAATTGGTAAATTCTACCTCATATTATCCTCAAGGAAATGGCATGGAAGAATCATCTAACAAGAGTCTGGTAAGGGTAATAAAAAAACTATTAGAAGACAACAAAAAGAGCTGGGATTCCATGTTGAAGTTTGCATTGTGGGCTGATAAATTTGCCATCAAGAAGTCCATAGGAAATTCTCCATTTAAGTTGGTTTATGGCGCTGATGTTGTTTTTCCTATCCAGTTGATTCTCCCTGTGGCCAAATTCTTGCAAGAAGAACAAGATGAAGAGAATGACATAGTAAGGAGAATCAATAACCTAGTTGAATTACAACAGATCAGGGAGCAGCTTGTTGAGAAGTCAATAATTCATCAGAAGAGGATCAAAGAAACCTTTGATAGGAAGCCAAAAGTGGACAATTTCCAAGTTGGTGACTGGGTTCTCAAATGGGATGCATTGAAGGAAAAGAAAGGTAATCATGGTAAGTTTGACTCCTTATGGATAGGTTCGTTTGTCATCACTCAAATTCAGCAGAACAATACCTTTATTCTACACAGTCTAGAAGGAGGAGATGTTTTTGGTAGCTTAGTCAATGGGTGGTTCTTGAAACTTTATTTCATTTAAGGCTTTAAAGCCTTGGCATTGTAAATATGTTTTTTCAGTTTTTATTTTATTGCAAAATAGACTACATGCCCAATGGAACACTAGGAGGAAGATTTGATTTTGTTTTTATAGGAAAGGCATTGTTCTGCAGTTCTTGAAACCTCACAGGGAGGCTTTCATCCCTAGAAGGAGCCAATGTTAGCCTTGTTGGCATGTGGCCCAAAAAAAATGAATCCAAAAATGCTCTTTAAGTCTTCAAAAGCCAGCAAAATCATGCCAAAGACCAAAACCAGCGCAGGAGAAGAACCCTTGGAATGGAAAAAAAGCACTATCGGAAGGCAAAAACACATAAAAAATAGTGAAAAACCAAGTATTAGAGGCATAGACAATGAAAGGCACAGTAGCCATCCGATCTAGTCGATCAACAGTCCATATTTGATCGGCAAAACGCAATTGGCCAACACAGAGGAGGACTTAAGGTCAGATCGGAGACAGGTAGAGGATACCCAAGGCAAAGATGGTGCGATTGCCGAAAGCGGTAGATTGCAATTAGCAATGTCACAAAGTAGAGGCAGGACCCCAGGCCAAAAGCTTCTGTGATTGCTGATATCGGCAGCGGCAGATCATGTCGGTATAAGCTATGCCCTATGACTTACTCCAGGTCCACGCGATATATGCGATCTGATGAACTGGACCCGATGGTTATATAAAACATTATTTCATAAGATTTGAGATCCACGAGGAAGGAATTTTTAATGTATTTTCATGTATTTCATTATTTAACGAAATACAATGAGCAGTGTCGATGCAATAAGATCTGGACCCGAAAGGGTTTGTGAAGGGGAATATATAAAATTTGAAGCCCGTCATGAGCCATTTTTAATGTATTTCCAACGTTTTTAACGTATTTAAAAATACAAAGGGAAGACCGGGAATAGGCCATGTGCGACATGCGATAGCGACTCATAGGATAGACTCGATGGGAGAATAGACCATATTTAATGACTTTTGAAGTCTAGAAGAACAATGAGTTTTGGCAGGATTCCACAATATTGCAGCATTCCTCTGTGTTAACAGAAAGGGGCCAATTGAAGGGATTTCAAAAGCTCGAAAACCCATTTGGTTATGGTACAGGTGGCTACCATCCTTAGAAGCATTCGGTAATGATTGCTACCCGCCATGAGAGGGATTCGACCGTGAGACAGCGGCCGGCAGACAAAGGTCGGAAGGGGGAAAAGCCCAGCACGATGCAACCGAATCAACCCAAAGAGATCATGGAGCATTGCTAGCATGAGTGAGCCACCCGACAGTGCAGCAAATTTACCAAAATATGGTTACTGTTGTTAGAAAAAGAGGTGTCTAAGCTCATGCGTGTCTGGTCATGGCATCATGTCATTAAAAAAAGGACAGGGAGGATAGATTAAGACCTCTCGAGCATTAGAAGGCTTGAGAGCATTGTAAAAGGCCTATAAATATTTGAAAATTCAGAGTAACAAGGATTCAACTTTTGGAGGCTGTGGAGACTCTGCTCCTCTAGCTTCTCATATTCATTCTAGCAATATAAGCTTATTTTTGTGTTAATGTTCAATTCCCATTTTCTCCTCTGCTCTATGCTTTCACTTGAATAGGTTATTCATGTTTTCTTCTGTGTCTAATGCCAGATAACTGTCATCTTATCTCTGCATTGATAAATTAGTTTTGCAAGTTCCATTTACTTCCTGTAGCTAGCCATTCATATGTGCTTATGAATGCATCTACTGGTACAGTCAATATTTTCCATTTATCCATTGAATCTATAAACTATTGAGCATTAGTGGTCTAAAGCCTCATAAAGCTAAGGATTTTCATGCATGTCTTGAGTGAAAATAGAGTTGAAATAGTCATCTGACTTGATCCAAACCATCATCCATTCCAATAGTTTAGAGAACAATATTGAAGATCATATGTTACCAGGCATCTCCGAGCTACAACCTAGGAGAGCTTCCTGGAGTGATAACACTTCCCAAGGAGAGTCGATACTCTGTAAAGAATCAAGCACAATATCTTCAAGAGAAGGGGTTGTGGATGTCTCTTTGTTTATGTGATACACCCTTGGCTTTCGTTTTTCTATCAGAGGTGTTGGGTAGTGGATCCCCCGCGTAATGGTTTTGGGATTTAAAGCCCAGAATTTAGGGTAATGATATTGTAAAAGTTCCGCAAAGAGCGCGGAGCATGAACTGTAATAGGTTGAGTAAAAGGGTTGTCTGCTCAAAAATAATGTAAAATAATAGAAAGCGAATGGGGAAGATCTGATGTATTATGGGTTTGTAAAGGCAATATTTTCTTTGAGTCTGTAAGTCTGAGTCGTGGGTGGTAGTAGTTAGAGTAGGCTCTACATTTCTATGCGCAAAGGCCTGGTAGAGTTCGCAGCTGTGTGCACGAACCCCTGCAGCTGAGTGCACAAGGTGGAACGGATTGTATCAGAACAAAGACATTAATGAAGAGATGTTATTTCTGAAATATTGTGTATCTGTTTTATATTCTACATCTGGTAACAAATCTAAATGATTGTTCTTATGTTATGATTTTATGCATTTCTTTAAGGGTTAAGGGTGTGTGCTCTGGTTATAATATCTGAATGCTTGATTAAGACCACAAAATTAGATGTATTAACTACAATAATAATAAGAATCTAGGAAGCAACCCATCGCGTATCTATGCGAAGGACAAACCACTACGCAGGGCAGCGTGAGTGCATAGGTCAGGTCGTGACCCCTCTAGACCACATCAAAACATCCCTAGGGTGCAGAAACCTGGTTCAAACATCCTCCCATACTACCTCAGGTGAGACTTTAGTCCACACTTTGTAGATTGTTGCTAAAAGGGCCGGTAGTGTGGGATTTGTTTGGCTAAAACTCTTCCGAACCTGGATCAAGCCCCAATAAGCCAAAAAATGGTTTCGTTGTCGAGACCAAGATCTGCCTAAGCGATGTCTGATGTTGGAACACTGGAACCCTATGAAGAAAGAGATTGAAGATTGGTTGAATCAGAAGCTTCACAAGTTCGTGGTGCAGGAAATCGAAACCCGCAGATATCTGAGAAGAGGTGGCTAGATCACCCACACCATCCCCACCAAACTAGAAGTTTAATATGGTGAACGCAATAAAGTTGCCTATATTCAGAGGAGTAGGAAGCGACGATCCAAATCAGTTTTGGTTCATAGTAAGAGCAGTGTGGGAAGCCCAAGGTGTTATGGATGATAACATTAAAAAGGCTACTTTGGTGAGCATGTTGCAGGATCACACGTTGACGGGGTATATCAAGCACTCTAGCGATCATTCAAATGCCAGAATAGAGGAGATCCAGCATGCATTGAACAAAAATTTTAGCCAGCTGAAATCAGAGACATAGTCGATCATCAGGTTCAAGGAGATTGTGATGCTACCAGGCAAAACCCCTTGGGATCTAGAATAGAGACTGAAGAGTACGATCCATGAGGCTAACATGACACTAACGGATGTGCAGCACCACACATGGTTTGTGTCGTCTTTGACACCACTTCTGAGGACAACGCTGTCACAGCAAAAGATCTCAACCCAGGCTGAAGCATTAGAAATAGCAATGAGGTTGCATGAAACTCTAATACAAGATCGTGGGTTGCTGTTTCAGCAAATCCACACACAACTACAAAATCTATGCTTGGAGATCCAGAGTTTGAAGCAGGATAGGACACCCCGACCAGAGGTGCATGAAGAAGTGTGGTGTATAAAGTGTAAGGGCTAAGGTCATGATAAGGATCATTGTCTGGTGTTTGCGAACTATTTGTTAGGAGGGAGACTGATGTCGTTGAGACCAGAGGCGCAAGCAGGACCAAGTGTGGCCGCTGCTCTCTAGTGCGCGATCTGTCAGGTGAGAGGAAATCACACAACTGATAAATGTCACCTGTTGCAGAAATATACCCAGATGTCACAGCAACTATTTTGCAATTTTTGTAGATCGGTAGGCCACGATGAGAAAATTGTTGAAGTTATGAATTTTTAATGGACCGAACACTTGCTTATAGGGTGTAGACAGAGATGCAAGACCTTGATCCAGCCGCAGGGATGGTACGTGTTGGGTTTCAAGGACGAGGTCAAGGATGAGGAGGAATCGGGCCAGGAAGGGGCCGCAGATAGCTAATTTATTATAACTACAGAGGACCAGGGCACTACGCTTGTGACTGTACCAACCCAACTAGAATATCGTGCCCCTACTGTGAGTAGTTTGATCATGAGATGATAAATTGTCCCACGCTGATAACACAGATTCATGAGAAAAGGGCAGCACAACCTACATCGAAGTAGAACATCCAAATGATGAGGTCCAAACTGCATGAGGAAGACCCCAACGTGAACATGATGCTCAGAAGTGGCACAACCATAGGGGAAGATAAGGGGAAACAAATCGAGGATGACACATGGGTTCGCAAGGCCCCTACAAAGAAGCTTGAGTTTGACTTGGAATGCACAAAGGAGACATTTATGGAAGCTAAGAAGAGCTTTGCGGAGGTCTCTAGTTCAAGTAGTAAGGATCAACCTGAGCCAGAAATGGATCCCTCTATGATAACTACCTTTTTTGAGACATGCATCTAGTTGTTACGTGACAATAAGGTGGTTAAGGGACTACAAGAGATGATAACTAGGTGCACAGGGTTGGGTGAACCTCGTGTGCCCTGGAAAATGGGAAAACATGCTTTGCGCACCGAACGAGAAATGCGATTGATGACACAGATTGGTGACTATGAGATGGATCAGGTCATTCTGGACTTAGGTTCAGATGCAAATGTGCTACCTAAATAGGCATGGGAATGTATGGGCAGGCCTGAGTTACAGTGGTCTCCTATTCAATTATGGATGGCGAGCCAACAAAAGATCTTGCTCATGGGGAGATTGTAGGGAGTAACAATGGACATCGAAGGTGTGAGCACACAAATAGATTTTGAAGTAATAGAAATTGTGGATGATAGTAACCCATACCCCGCATTGTTAGGAATAGGTTGGGCCACGAATATGAATGGAGTCATCAACCTAAAGAAGCAAAAAATGATATTTGAGAAAAATTCTCTACACGTAGTCATTCCGCTAAATCCAGCTGAAAGCGCATGCTACACTAAACCTGTGCGAGATGAAGGAACTGATGACGAATTGGATTGTATCTACAAGATAAATACAAGAGATCAGGATTGGGTAAATCCAACTATAGAGGGAAGAATATCATGGGGATGCACAGATTCCTACCCCTCAGATTCAGATGAAGAAGGTAAACGCTGGCATAACTGGTTGAACAAAGTGACAACGTTAAACTGCAACATGATGACCAGGTCGCTGTGTTGCATAACTGCTCAAGATCGAGATCTACCAACATATGATGGGTTGACAGTGGTGGATGAATTCTTGAACAAGTTTGAGAACACAATACTAGAGCGCTAGAGGTTCGATGCATTAAAATGGGCCCTGTGCCAGACACTTGCGCATTGGTGGGGAACACATGAAGGAACCTTTGAAGACTGGCGTGACTGCAGGAGGATGATGCAGATAAGGTTTGGGAAGCCGAAACTATAAATAACTGAGAAATATGATGGATGTGATGACCCGTGCGTACACCTCACAAGATGGACCAAAGCCTATGGGGAAGAATCCCAGCCAGAGTGGGTACACTTAATTTATCATACCTTGGATGTCATCCCGAGGAATCGGTATTCTGAGACAGAACTCCGACATGGTACAGGGGAATGGGATATCTTGTGTGAAGGATTTTTATTAACATTCTTATTTGAGGACCAATTGATGGATACTATTGACGATGTGATGCAAGTTGTGAAGGCCGCCATTTTCAAAATACCACTGGAACCAGAAGAAATAGTGCAACCAGTATGGTCTCACTAGTTGAGCCAGACCCTATAATTTTACAACATGCATGTAGAGGATGATGATGATGACCCAAGAAACATCAATATTCTGGAAACAGAGGGGAGTCATGAGGTTCAAGGACCTTCGATCGAGGACCCCAACATCACCACACCACTAAAAATGAAATAGGTGAACATTGGTACAGATTTGGAGTCGAAGTACGTGACATTGGGGGATTATTGGGATGATGCCACAATGGATAAGGTCGTCGATTTACTATGCAAATATCAAGACTTATTCCTGACCAAAATAACAGAGTTAAAGGGGATCCTTGGTGATTTGCGGATGATGAAGATAACTCTGAAACCAAATGCGAAGCCAGTTAAAAAGCGCCCTTACCATTTGAATCCGAAGTATAAGGAAAAATTCCGCGAAGAATTGGACAAAATGCTTGCAGCAGGAATTATTGAACCTGTAGAAGAGCCTGACTAGGTGAGTCCTATGATAGTACAGGAGAACAAATAGAAGGGTGAAATTTGAATCTGCATAGACCTCTAAAAACTGAACAATGCCTGTGTTCACGACCCATTCTTGACCCCTTTTATGGATGAAGTCCTAGAGAACGTGGGTGGATAGGAAGCGTATTCATTTATGGATGAGTTCTCGAGGTACCATAAGATCAAGATTGCGCCGGAAGATAGGAGCAAGACCACCTTCGCAACTGAATGGGGATGTTTTCAGTACACTGTCATTCCCTTTGGGTTGAAGAACGCGCCAACGATATTTTCGCGTGTAGTAGTGGCCGCATTCAAGGAATTCATTCATAAGTTTTTGGAGGTTTATTTTGATGATTGGACTGTATTTGGGCTAGTTAAGAAACATGTAGTCAACTTACGGTTGATGCTGGATATGTGTTGCCAACACTAGATTGCGATGAATCTTAAGAAGCGTACATTCCTCATCCCTTTTGGAAATTTGCTCGACCATGTAGTCTGCAAATAAGGCCTGATGGTGGACCCTGCGAAGATTGCTGTCATACTCAATCTGCAAACGCCGTGCAGTGTCAAACAACTTTGTACCACGTTGGGACACACCGGCTACTATCGAAAGTTTATTAAGGGCTATGCACAAATCGTGGCACCAATGGAACAGTTGTTGAAAAAGGACACTACATATAATTGGAATGATGATTGTAAGAAGAGTCTGGAAATTCTAAAGGAAAAGATGGTATATGCCCCCATTTTGGTTTTCCTAAAATGGGACATTGAATTTCATGTACATGTTGATGCGTCATGTATTGCACTGGGCATTGTACTCATGCAAGAAGGAATGGAAGGCACTGATCACCCGATCGTGTTCACAAGTCCACGATTGTGGAAGGCAGAAAAGAACTACTCCACTACTGAGCATGAGGGGTTGGCGATGGTATGCGTGCTCCAGAAATACCGCCACTATCTACTTGGTGGGCACTTTAAATTGTATACCGATCACTCCATGCTGAAATACCTGGTGAACAAGGCTGTGTTGGGGGGGCGCATTTGTAGATGGTTGTTATTGTTTCAAGAACATGATTTTGAGGTCATTGTAAAGCCGGGACACCTAAACGCGGGCCCAGATCACATGTCCCGAATTGAGAACAATGAGGAGCCAACAAATTTAGAGGAAGGACTACTTGATGCAAAACTTTATATAGTTTGCATCACAGATGGCCAAATCAAGGATATACTCCACTTCTTAACCACAGGGATCGCGTCGTAGGGATATTCAGTTCAACAGAAGAAAGAATTGGTGGTACGCGCGGCGGATTTTACAGTCATCGTGGGGAACCTCTACAAAATGGGAAATGACGAAATATTATGAAGATATGTACTAGAATTCAAACAAGGACAAATCATCGCAGAAGCACATGGAGGGGTTGCAAGGCGGACATTATGCGGGGAGGGTGATAGCACAAAAGATTCTTCACGCCGAACTATAGTGGCCAACTCTACATCAAGACTCAAAAGCATACTGTCAGGCCTGCGATGTATGTCAACAAACTGGAAAACCATCGCGAAGGGATGAAATTCCACTCAATCCACAGATGACACTGCAACTGTTTGAAAAATGGGCGATCGACTTTGTGGGGCCTATCACACCTCAAGGAAAGACGGGTGCGTGTTGTATCATCACCGCAACATAATACTTGACTCGATGGGCGGAAGCATAACCGGTTAAGGATTACACGGCTGCTACAGCTGTGAAATTTGTGTTCAAGAATGTGTTGACATGGTTTGGATGCCTGAAAATTCTAATGAGTGACTGCGGAACGCACTTCCTAAATGAAACTATCAACGCACTCACTAAGGAGTTTCAAGTATATCATCAGTAAAGTACGTCGTATCATCTGCAAGCGAATGGGACAGTTGAAGCGTTCAACAAGATTTTAGAGACCGCGTTGACCAAGGTTTGTAACACGCAGCGAAACAATTGGGATTTGCACATACATTTTGTGCTATGGGCATACCGAACCACTTGTAAGAAATTGATGGGTCAGACACCTTTCCGGTTAGTTTACGGCACCAAATCCATCATGCCAATGGAATACATTATACCTAGTTTGCAAATTGCAGTGATGACCGGCATGGTAGATTGTGGAGCATTGGTAGAAAGGATTGCGCAAATGGAAGAACTAGAGGAGAAATGGTTTCTGGTGGGATTCCATCAACAGGTACAGAAGCAGCGCAAAAAAGCTTGGCATGATCGCCATATCAAGTTACACACATTCAAAGAAAATGATTTAGTATTTCTGTATGATAGCAAGTTTGAGAAATTCCCTGGAAAACTCTGAATGCATTGGTTGGGACCATATGTAGTCAAGGAAGTCACAGATGGAGGTGCGGTCCAGCTCAACAAGCTTAATGGAGAGCCCTTCCCAGGAAGAGTAAATGGCAGTCACCTGAAGCTCTACACGGGTGGGCTGACTACTTGACTAACAGACCGAAGTACAGTCTCACCACTCCAGACAGTTGAAAGAGAGTGTGGGACAATAAAGCAGTCTATGAGGGAGTTGCGTGACAACAAGGGTGTGCGTAGAATTGGTATGTCACAAGTGTAACACTTGCACAGAAGGGGCTACATTGCTGCGTGGATAAACACGGAGGTGACCATTGTTGTCACTGTTCATGACAAGATGTTTGAGTCACGATGAAAAGGAGCGGGCGACAGGTAATTAAGATATGAAGTACGAGCCATATCCGAAACGATCTACCATAGATTTAACGTTAATGCACCAGAAAAGGAGGGAACGGCTGAATTTGAATTTCCACATGCCTATAAATCACAGGGGGGCATCCACCGAATGATCTGTGGTATCGAGAGAAGTAAGTTATTGGGCCTTCCAAGTGGTATGGAACTGTTGATCGTCGATGCTTAAGGAGTAAGCCCAGGGGTTTTAATATGGCCAATGGAGATGCAGGACCTTCTGGATAGTGTGATGTCAACGACCACGGACGTTGCATTGAGTTCAGCACTGATGATTGGGGATGTACCAAAAATTCTCAAACACGAAGTAGAACTGGTCTTGATGTCGCTGCCTAAACCACGAGCTGGCAGGCGACCCATGAAAGATAAGAGAAAGACAATGAATCTTGAGACAAATGATGGAATTACAGTTAACAGTTCGTTTTTGATGCACTATGAATATTGGGATCTCGTAGACATCAACATCTTTCTTGCAAAATTGCAACACAAGCTACAGCAGACAGTGCGTACAGTGGACCAGAAATTGGAGACTTGCTGCTTTGGCACAAAGAATTCCCGCCTATGGTGCCTCAGCTAGAGCTAAAATCCTACGAGGGGTCGCTTTGTGTTAACTGAGCAGAGCAGAATGAGCATCATCGATTGAGCAAGTTAGCAGAGGCAATGGAGTAGGACCTTGAAGGAGTTTTGCAAGTAGCAAGGATGGAGCAATAGAATGTATTGTGTCACTTGCAGGGATGGTGAACCGCGATGCCTTAGCAGTGCGTCTCGCCACACCAATGAGTGACTCAGGATGAGTCACGATGATTGTGTTTGGGGCCTATTGGGTATTGGATCCCCCGCGTAACGGTTTTGGGGCTTAAAGCCCACAATTTAGGGCAATGATGTTGTAAAAGTTCCGTGAAGAGCACGGAGCGCGAATTGTAATAGGTCAAGTCAAAGGGTTGTCCGCCCGAAAATAATGTAAAATAATAGAAAGCTAGTCGGCCTGCCCATGGTCCACAGACCATGGGAAGGTATAAATAGTGTAAATTTTTAAGGATGGGAAGTAGCTTTGGGGAAGATCTGATGTATTATGGGTTTGTAAAGGCAATATCCGCTCTAAGTCTGTAAGTCTGAGTCGTGGGTGGTAGTAATTAGAGTAGGCTCTAAAGCTGTGTGCACGGACCCCTGTAGCTGAGTGCGCGGGTGGAATGGATTGTATCGGAATAAAGACATTAATAAAGATAAGTTATTTCTGAAATATCGTGTATCTGTTTTATATTCTGCATCTAGTAATAAATCTGAATGATTGTTCTTATGTTATGATTTTATGAATTTCTTTAAGTGTTAAGGGTGCACGCTCTAGTTATAACATCTGAATGCTTGATTGAGACTCTAGAATTAGATTGGATCTATATGAACTACAATAATAATAAGAATCTAGGAAGTGCCCCGTCGCAGATCTACACGAAGGACAGACAGCTGCGCAAAGCAGTGCGAGTGCGCAGGTCAGGTAATGAGCCCCATAAATGGGTAATTATATGGGCTCATTTTTCCTCCTAACTTAGCTTAATCCACCATTCTCATTACTTTATTGCATTTTTTTATTATATTTATGCTAATAGAGTGAGTTAGGTTGGTAATTTTGCCATGAAGTCTAATGTGTGCTTAATGTAGATTTTTCATCAATTTTGGGGGCAAAGTCAAAGGTTTAATGAGTATTTGGCACCAAATATTTGAAGAAGACAAGGGAGAGGATTTATAGGAGGGTTTCCCCCTCATTTATGACACCATACTTTGAATGCTCCTTCAGAAATCTTGGAGCACAAGCAGCCACATCAATGCATCAAAAAGGCAGTCGAGCAAGCGAAGAATAACTGTTGTCTATCTCAAGTTTTGGGAGCCAAGCCTCCCTGATTTTGGGGGAGCTATTGGGAGCCCTAGTTGTATAAATAGAGAGGCCTAGGGCCTCATTAGGTTGCTGGATGTTAGTCAATTTTTTGCAATTTTGTTGCAGTCTTGCTCAAGTCATTTCGAGCTTACTTTTGTTGACAGTTTCATGTAATGTGGTTATTATTTTGATAATGAAGATGAGATCTTTTCTAAGCCAGCACTGAGTTACCTCAGAGGGATGAAGATTTTGGGATAGGGCCCAACCCAAGCTACCCAGCACCTCTTGTTTTGTATTTATATGTTTTGTTTCAGTTTATGAATTAGTTGTTGTTAGATAGATTTCTTCCTTGGTTAGAATAGGTTGCTTTTGGTGATTTACACAGTTGTTTCCATTTTAGTTTGTTGTAGTAGGTTAAACAATGATAGGAAAAGATACAAAAAATGGAATCAACAGAACCTTGACCTCCTTTCCTCCCTTTGGGACCATGAACTGAGGCCAAGACCCTCTTTCTGCCACAAAAACACAGTTTTGCCTTCTCCATGCAATTTCTAGTGTTGTAGTTGATTTAGAGGTTAATGCTTTGCTTCAGGATCTATTTTTCTATTCTCATTTCTGTTTTTGCAATAAAATTCCTTCCATTCTTTCTTTCCATATAGCATTGTTCAGCATTTATTTTCCTAGATTAGAATTTAGATTAGCTTGATGCACAATTCTATTTTTTGGTGTAGCTAGTTTCTTTGCTTAATATCATTGTTTGAGTCACAGTCCTCTTGCAACAATTTTCTCCTCAGACTAAGTCAATCAATCAGCCATCACCATCCCTCTTTGATCCATGTTCCACAGGTCATCCAAAGTCCCTCATAAATTTGCCTTAAATTTATGCAATTTTCTCATAAACTTTCCTCCCTTTCCTTGAACAAATCCAACCATTTCTCTCTCTTCCAATCATCCTTGATGAACCCTAGACACCTTAAAACATCATCCTAGCCATTATCTACCATTTCCACCCATTTTCCCACCTTTAAAACCTCTAAAACAGCTCTTGGCATCCTCCTGTAGATCCTCTTGTAGACCTCCTGTAGATCCCTTGCAGCCTCTTGTAGATTTTCTTGTAGGTGAATTTTTGAAGTCCGACTGTAGGGAAAGCCTCTAGAAGGCTACCAAAGTCCTCCTAGGACCCCTCCATACCTTCCTACACCTTTGTAAACCCCAAATTCGCTCTCCATCGCCACCTAATCATTGCCACTTTCACAAGCAAATAAATTACATGCATGACAATTTCACCTAAGAATACATAAAAATCCAAAAATATGTTTTTTTCTCATTTCCTTCTTGAAATAGCTTGAATATATGTTGTTTACTTCCTAAGTAGGTAATGGCATTTATTTCATGGTTTTTCATCTCTCTTTCTGCAAAAGTGGGGTTATTTGCTTAATTAGGGTTTGCTAGGTTTACTTTACATTCCAAGTCTTCTTTCTCTTTCTGCAAGTAGAGTAGCCTCTGTAGAGTAAGCTTGTTAGGCCCCTATACTACTAGTAACAATAAGGGGTTACACTAGTAGTATAGGGGCCTAACAAAGCTTTCCTTTCTTTCATTGCATATAAAGCTTCTTCTGGAATTCATAGAAGTTGGCTTAAGCTCCTAGTGATCTTGCGCCAGCTGACCAAGTGACAGCCTGTAGTAAGAACTAGTACTTGTGCATACAATACCGTTGCTTCCAAGTTTGTTACGAACTACCGGGTTGAGAAAAGTAAAGTAGGAAGCCCAGGAGTTGCAGCATTGTTGCTGCAATACTGGCGCTTACCACTTTTTGGCGCCATTGCCGGGGAAGCATCAATGTATTTTGTGATTATCGCCACCTTCTATTTTCTACTGCAACATTCTGCTAAGTAGTTTATTTCAGCAAAAGTAGAGTAGTTGTTTCATTTCAATTCTGCAAAAGTAGATTAGTCATTTCCTTGCTTTCATTTCAATTCTGCAATTTCCTTTCAGCAAGTTCATTTCAGTAGTTGCAATTTGTTTGCTCAATTAATTTTAGATTTGCATGTAGAAGTAGAAAAAAAAAACAAAAATCACCCAAAAATATTCCCTTTCATGCCTCGTAGGAACAGAGATAATTCAGGAAAACGCCTACCCAACACCCCCACCACATCACAAATCCACCCTTCCCTCTTCTTCGGTGGAAATGATCCAAAAGAACCTTTAGGTGAACAACTAGAGATATTTGAAGAACCTATAGGAGAAGAGGAGGAAGAAAACATCCCTCCTGAGACAATGGCTAAAAATAGAAATGCTAGGGGAAATGGAGAAAGAATAAAGGGTACTTTTCCCATCTGAGAGACCAATGGGGACACTAAAATGAAGAACATAAGCCCTTCAGCCCTACCTCACTTCCATGGATTGACTACAGAAGATCCTGACACCTTTTTGTTTGAGTTTGTTGTTATCTGTCGAACCTATGACTATGCAGAAGATGAGTAGAAGTTGAAACTATTTCCTTCTACCCTCAAGGATGCAACATTGCAATGTTTTATGGGGTTACCTAGCAATAGCATCAAAACTTGGGCTCAGATGCAGCAAGCCTTTAATAACAAGTACCAAGGAAGAAATTTTTCGAATGACGATGGGAAGTGATGAATCTTTGGAAGATTATGAAGAGAGGTTCTGGCTCAGTTATAAAAGGGCTAGGTGTCCTGCTCAAGGGAATTCCAGAAGACCTTCTAGACACCCTCCATCTGTTGGCTAGGGGAGACATCTACCAACTACCTTATGAAGACATAAATACTGTTTTTAGAAACCATTCTAGGGCAGCTAAAAAGAGAGGTAGGGGGAGTCAACCCATAACCAGTACCTCCTCATCCAGTTCATCCCTCAAAAGTGAACTTGGAAACATGCTGGAAGACTTCAAAAGTGAGATGCTGCAGACCCTTGCCATGAAAATGGATACCTTTCATATCAAAAGGAAACAAGAGGAAGCAGAGAGGGCTTTCACCATTTTTTGTCCTAGGTGCACCAGAAGGCATCCTAGGAATGAATGGCCATTGAACTCTATAGAGGTTTGTTCAGTCTATGAAGAAGATCATTCTATAGGTAAGTGCCCTTCCTTGCCTGGACTTAAAGAAGTATATCAAGGTGCCGAAGGAGCCACTGAACCACTCTATTTCATGAATCAAAGGAGACCACATGGACCTAGACCATACCAGCAGGGAATGCAAGGGATTTCTTTGGCATACTACAACCCCAATCAAGCCACTTCCATACCTTCTTGGGGTCCCCCTGCTCATCTGATCCAGGTGGATATTGGTGGCCACCTGCCAAGTCCACCTGGACCCCCACCTCAGCATTTTCAGTTTCCTTAATTATAGCGCAGTTTACTATTTTTAGCAGTTTTTCGGGTCCTGAATTTCCGAAGCCGTTTTGAGGCCCTAAACGACGTTTTTTGGGAAATCTAGCTCCGCAAATTTTTAGATAAAAAAAATTCTTTAATGTCGTAGTCCTCGGAGAGATCTTTCCAACGGGCTATCATGCGCGTAAAACGGAGATCGTATGCCAAAGTTACGACCCCGGGAAGTTGATGTACCAATTTACCCAAACGGGGCCCACAGTTTGGCGTTTCATCTCCTAGGGTTAGGTTTTGGAATGTTAAGGGTTTTTCATTGTTTCTCAACAATAAATAGGCCTTCGAGCCTCATTGTAAGTCAGTTCAGAGGCATGTAGCCCACACATCTCTTCTCAGAGATAGCTACCATCGCCCTAGCTAGTTTATTTCCATTTCTGATTGTAAGCATATTTCAGTATTTTCCATTAATGAAATGAAGTATTATTTCCGCTGCATATTTGTGTATATGGTTATCTCTGTAATTCGTTGCGTTCCTGTTTAAATCCGGATCAATGGTAGCTATATTAGCTTGTTATTGTATGTAGATGACATGTTTGTTGTGGGGTATAACATACATGATAGAAATGTGCTCAAAAGAAAGTTAGAATTATCATTTTCCATGAATGATTTGGGTATTGCTAAGCAAATCGTTGGTATGAGAATGATAGGAGCCAAGAAAATCATGAATTGACATTTTCTTAGAGTAAGTACATAGAAAAGTTGGAAGGATTTAAAATAATAGATGCAAAACTAGTTCAGACACCTTTAGCTGTCCATTTAAAATTGAACAAAGAAACATGTCCTAAGACACAAGAGGATACATAATACATGTCCAAGGTTCCACATCCATCAATAATTTGTATCCTAATGTATGTGATGGTGTGTAGAAGGTAGGATAACTCACATGTACTGGTAGTTGTGAATAGATATATGAACAATTCAAGTAAAGATAATTGAAGGGAAGTAAAGTGGATTCTTAGGTATTGGAGAGGTACTACTACTGAAGAATTATGCTTTGGAGATTTAAATATTGTTCTACAAGGATATCTTGACTAATATATGGTTGGTGATATAGATAGTAGGAGGAGCACCACAAGGTACATTTTTACCATAGGTGGAATAATGGCAAGTTGGATTTCAAAATTGCAAATGGTAGTTCCACTTTTAACAATAGAAGCATAATGTGTTGCTTGTATAGAAGCTAATACAAACTTTATTTGGTTACAAAAGTTCATGGAGGATTTGGGAAAGAAGAAGGATAATAGTAAGGTATATAGTGATAGTGAGAGTGGCATTCATCTAACAAATAATTAAATATTTCGTTCCAAGACTACCCATATACAACTTTGGTACCATTTGATATGATAAATTTTTGAAGAGGGACAATTGAAGCTGGAAAAGGTACATACTGTCCAGAACATTATAGACATATTAATGATGGTATTAAGAAAGAGAAATTGATTTTATGCTTAGTTTCAATCGGTCTTGAAGAATGATGAGGAAGATGAGAAACTAGTGAAATCAAAAGTTCAAGCATAAACTAGCAGGTGAAATTGCAATGGAGTTGTTGTAATTAGTATCTAGGTGGGAGATTATTGGTTGTGGAGTTTGATTGTCTTCTGGATTCAAAATTATTGTTTTTTATCCACTTTTGGACTCTTGTTCTTGATATGGGGTATATGGAAGATTTGCCCCTACTAGTTTCACGAAGGTGTCTAAGGGGGGTGGAAATGATTGATTAGGCTTGCCCAAGGGAAGGTTTAGGGGAAAAATTCATGCATAAGAACTTAGTTTTCTGGAAAAACTTCTATGTAAAATATTTTACTTTTAAATTCAATATGGACCATTGATCACTATGTCACATATATTGCAATAGATGTTATGTAAGGGTATTCTTCCCTTGAAGGATACACTCTTTTTATGAGGGAATTATATTGTGACTATGAATGATTGATATATCATTATAATTTAGAGAGAGGAAACTATGAGAGAAATAAGAGGAGGTTGTTGTGAATATGTTGCAGGTTGTAATCCCTTCATTTTGTTATATAAAATAAAAAGAAATTTTGGATATTTCTTTGTGGGTGTATCACAAATTGGGTGAACCATGTATATATGTGTCTCTTTTGCATTGTTGCATTTTGTGTTTTATTTTCACATCCATTTTTATTTTATTTCTCTTTGATTTTATTCCTAACAAAATTTAACCCTAATTTCAAAAATTATGATGAAGGATATAATTTGAATTTTGGAAGTCACCTTATCTTGTGAAATACTTACATTATCATTACAAATTTATAAAAAAAGGAACCGAAGTAGGAGACCTATATGAACATAACATTGATGTTAAGAAACATGAAGTGTTGTTATTAATGACTATGTTTATTTAAAAACTATTCCATAAAAAGATGACCACCTAAACTTTAAAGATCTAGTTTTACTTCAAAATAAAGAGACTATGGAGGATCTAGGAGTTTTTAAGAGCAAAATATTGAATGCAATAGTTGCGAAGTTGGAAAACAACATAGGAATGAGTTTCATATTACTATAAATAAAATATAGAGGGAGGTTATTAAACTACTGCATATTGATTTGTGTGGGACAATACAAACTAGTTCACTTGATTATTCCTTTTATTTTCTTATATTACTTAATGATACTCTAGGATTTACATTGGTTTATCTCATAAGAAAAAATAATGATGCATTTGAGTACTTCAAAAATCTAAAAAATATGGTTGAAAATATGATAGGAAAAACACATCAACATCCTTATGCTAGATAAAGGACAAGAATACACATAGAGAGAAATTCGTCAAGTCTTACAAGGATAAAGTGATTTCAAATTGATGCATAGTTTCATATACTCCTAAGTATCATGGTGCAACTGAGAGAGAAAATAGAACCCTAGTTAAATATTCTCTAGAATGGTTAAATGTAAGTATCTTCCTAATGGTTTATGGGTTGAAGAAATAATTATTGTTGTGTATCTAAAAAATAAAACTCCAAAAAAAATAATAGTGCATAAAACTCCTTGTAAAGCACACTATCACTATCAACCAAATCATTTTATACCTTTTGGGACTAACAAATTTCCCACTTTCTAAAGGTAGATAGGAGAAACTTGATGCAAAGTGTAGTAAATGTATTTTAATTGGTTATTGTACTAATCATAAATATTACGAAATTTATGATTCTGTTATTCAAAATATTTTTCAAGTAGAGATGTTATATTTAATGATTATGCAAATGAGGTTCAAAGAGAAAATTATCAAGGTGAATGGAAAATTCTAGAAGAAGGTATTGCAAGTATAAATCGAACAACAAAAATATGACGTTGAAGATTGAAGTAGCATTAAACCTTCAAGAAACTAAGGTATACCAAGAAAAAGTGGAACAACTCCACAAAATAATGAGGCACTATGAAGGTTAATAGGACAAATTCAAACACTTTCCAAATATAAAGATTGTGTTATGATGACTCAGGTTATGACTATAGACAAACCTTTAAATTTTTAGCAAGAAAAATATCATGAGAAATGGATATATGCTATAAAACAGGAATATGATTGCATACTAAAAAATGAAACTTGGGATTTGTTGATGGTGCTTGACCCGCCAACACATCAAGGGATCTCCCCAGTAAGAAGTCCCAATTAGACCTCAGACCATTTGGTGTAGGAGTCCCAATAGTGGGTCATACAATATCGCCTTGAACATGGTTTTTCACAGAGGTAAGTAAGATGTACCTGTTGGTAGCAAGCGTGTGACATATGCAATAAGTCAAGGAAGGTGCATGAGTTTTTCTAACACACAGAAGGTGAGGTGAGTGCGCCCCTTGGAAACCTATGAAAGCACATAGTTAAGAAGGGAACACATGAGCAAATATTCATCACAACGTGTAAGGAAAGTAAGATAGCAATCCAAAGTGATGCTTAAACCAACAACACATTTCAGTAAGATTCATACATACATATACAGAAAATAGCTACACATGCATGCGTGAGAAAATAAATATATATACCATTTAGAGTAAAAAAGATAGCTGAAATACAATACGACATATGCATGAGATGTGTTGCCTTTGTTATATTAAGAAGTGTAAGTTCCAGTCATATAATACAACCATGACCAACCACTAGCTTCGACAGTGAACATTATAGTGACTACCGCCTACTCCTCCAAAGAGATATACTAGCTCTGCATAGTGGAAAACCCAAGGCTCATTACAATAATGTCCTAGCTTTCTCTAAGATACTACTATTGGAAGCTTGGCTGACCAAAAGCCTTTACAATGAGTTATGAGGTTCTATTTATAGAAAAGGGTGGGGAGACCCTTGACATTCCCCTTTATGATTGTTCATCTATCCTCATGACTCTTCAACTACTCTATGGCCATTACATTCAACTATCAATGCTTGAACTTCCACTTGACAAGATGTTACATACAATCTACACATGTACACATATGAGACAAAATGGACTGAGAAATCCATGAAAGACATCACTAACACTCGGATTGTTGTGCTGAGACCAACTCTTTGATATAATTGTGATGGTCGATGGTGGTGAACTAATGCCAATCTTGGTCGTCCATGATGGTTTCTGTCTGCTCAATGGTGACATCCTACTCAAAGCAAACTCTTGCCTTTGTTGCACCTAGGTAAACTGATATGGCCCCTCTGTCCAATTAGTTTGATAGCATGCACATCATCATCTCGAGTGTGGCTAGACCAGCAACATACTGATGCATAGATGTTTATCTCTAAGTGTGTGTTGGTGACCATGCACATCAACTTGTTGAAGTACATGTTCAGCTCCAGTCAGACTTGCTTCTTGTCTTCACCTCAGTGAATGCACCAAATGGGTGGGATCGCATGTGTGTGCACAATGACATGCATGCTGCTAAATTCCCTTACATGCGATCAAGAGCACTACTCACCTTGTCTACTCCGTGCCAACTGCTTAGATGAATTTATAACTTCTGTGGGTGCAGTTGCATCCGTGTGTGCATGTTGCGCCCCCTGCTGTACCTAGTCCTGTTGCAACTCATTCTCTCATCTGTGAAACTCCTACTCTTCCTTGATTTGATGCTTTAGCACATGCAACTCCTTCTTGATTTCTCTCTCTACCTTCACGCAATCTTCGTGTTGCATCGTCACCTCATAGCCTAAGTCTCCAAAGTTGATTTCATCATAAGTGCATCTGCTTGAGCTTGCAATTTTGTTCCACTTCTATGTTCTCAACAACCTTCCGCTTGCATTCATTGCGTACAGGTCTACTTCCTTCTGCTGCTATTGATGGTGCTTGTTGCTGTGATGTTGCTACCATATTATCTTGATTTGCTTGTCTACAAATAACTTGATGTCTTCATAGGTAGGCTAGCTCATAAACACTTGCTTCGCTGCAACTGCCATTGTGCCCTCAATGGTGTCCTTTGACTTTACTCTCCTAAAGGCCATTGCACTCATGCTACTAATAGATAGATGAACATCTATGATGACCCAAAAAAATGAGTTGATTATGTTGACGACTCCTAGATGCAATGTTGGATGCCAGAGCTACAATGTCGATGTGAGGAATGAGATTTGTAGCATCCAATTGATGATTTTTTATAAAATCAAGGTTGTGATGTGCATACCACAAGTATAGGAAAAAATACACTTGGCAGGAGGTTTCTGAAATGATCCTTGCATGTAACCTCCAGCTGCTAAAAATAGATCCCTAAATCAAGGGATGAATTTACATGTTGCTTTGGGAGAAGTAGTCCATGCATGTAAATCAATTTTGCTCGATCACGGAGGGAACTGGTTAACTTGAAGTCACATGCATGGGTCTTAGAGCCTCAGATGAAAATTTGTACAGTTTCTCGGCTGAGCAGAGATGGTTGTCCGAGAGGGATTCTGCAATTTTTGGGAGGATTGGGTGATTGTCTCCTAAGATTGTGTTATTTTTGGGCTGAGTAGCCATCATGGGTCAGACCTCGCAATTTTCTCAAGGAAGTATGTCTGATTGTATTGCTCAATTTCTAAGGCCATCAGGCTGTCGTGGCTTAGACCTTGCAATTTTTTCAAGGAATCCTGTCTAACTGTATTGTGAAACTTCTAGGTTGAGCAACTGTCTCGAGTCAGACCTCACAATATTCTCAAGGAAGCTTGTCTCACTGTATTGCGCAATTTTTGAGCCCAGCAAGTTGCCTAGCTGGATTTGCGTAATTTCTACTAGTTGTTGGGTTGGACTTCCTAGAGGGATTACACAATTTCTTAGAGCAGTAGGTGACTGCTGGCCATAATTTCACAATTTCTAGGCTGAGCAACTATCCTAGGATGAATTGCACAATTTTTGAGAGGAAGACTAACAAGAAGAATTTCATAATTCAGGAGCCCAGCTAGGTGTCTAGTTGGGTTTGCACAATTTTTGGAGGGAAGGATGGTTCCCCTCTAGAATTGCGCAACTCTAAGAGGGAGCTTCTCAACCAGCAACTAATAATATGCCCCGAAAGCAGCCTGTGAAGGGGCTAGAACAAACTTGCGTGCACAAGATGACAAGAGTCTATGAAACAACTGAAGTTGATGTGCTTGATAGTGTAGGACATGCTACTGATGATGGTCGGTAGTGAGGCTCCAAAACAAATCTAAGGAAAAATTTTGGAGCATGGTTGTAGACGCTACAACACTTGGCGACACACTGGTGGAACTCCAACTCTCTGAATGGACCTTATTTGTGAAAATCAAGTATAGCACCATCAGAAGTATTATTCGGTTCTCTATTCGTCATGGTTTCCACACTTGCTTGATTGTAAGATGTAGCATCTACCAAGAACTTGGTCGGTCAACGCGCATTCCAAGTCAAGCCAACAAAGTTGTTTCTATTGGGGATGAGGGGTATATGGGTGCACAAGAAGTACAGTCGTCAAAGTTTTAGTTTCATCTCTGGTGTTACTCTACTGCCAGCAGGCCTAGAGAGTACCCCGGCAGAGTCACATAGTGTTGGGCCGTCAATATGCCATTATTATTATCACTTTTGAACACTTATCCCACCCATTTCCACTAATCTTCATCATGTCATTTATTATAATTTATTATATAACTCCATTTTATGATGATTTATGCTCTTATATTTATTTATTCTCCTTTATTTCTAATAAATTGATTATTATGCATTATTTTATCAATGATAGTTCTATTAAGTTGGTTGTAACCTTATTTACCATTTTTAGCCTCCAAGGTAACTTCCAATTGAAGATTTGATTTTTAAATCTGCCAACTCAGAAATTCGTTGGTTTAAGGAGTGACAGTTTTTCGGTTGCGATTCTGAGCAAATGAAGATGGATTTGGGAAATCCGGAACATGGGTTTTGTCCAGAACGGGCCCAATTAACTTTGTGAAGAATGGTTTGCCCAAATTTGGCTTGTACTTGGAGAAACGCAGGGTTCTTTGAGCACGATTTTCTCATATTTGCAGTTGCGGCCGTCCTCCAAATCTCAGCTGCAACCCAAATTCGTCTTGCTTTGTTGAGAGATGAAAGGAA
Organism: Pinus taeda; assembly: GCA_000404065.3. Classification (NCBI taxonomy): domain Eukaryota; kingdom Viridiplantae; phylum Streptophyta; class Pinopsida; order Pinales; family Pinaceae; genus Pinus; species Pinus taeda. The sequence continues at coordinate 10,118 of APFE030761657.1, read as the reverse complement.
ATATATTTTCTTGTTGATCATCTGGTTAGAATCAACCCAAATTTGTAAAAGAAATCATGTTTTAATTATCTATGTTGTAATTGCTCTCTGATCTTTCTCTATTTAAATGAAAACAAAGATCAGAGATGGGATGGCTTCAGGATGGCTTCAGGATGGCTTCAAGAGGACTATAGGATGACTTTGGGGATTCGAATGATGGAGAATTGATGATTTGAATTAGAGATTCAGAAGCAAGGATTCATGATAGGATAGGAGGAAGGAATGATTATTTTATGCTGTAAGTCTCAAAGCTTCAACTATTGTAATGATTTCACCATTTAATGATTAATACATAATTTGGGCATTGCTGTTCACTCTTTTCCTTCTGAAGTAACCCAGCAACGTCCGCTGGTGGCTAAGGGCCCAGCCTCTGGTGGAGTACGCTGCTGCTATTGTGTATCATACATTTACACTTGTTGTTGTATATTATCTTCTTTGGTTTATGCGTGGTTTGCTCATCAGTGTGATTCGGTAATCTGATTTGTTTTATTATTTTACAACACAGCTCTGTTACGTTTGATCTGCTAAGTGATATCGTTTTCTGAGACAGAAATACCATATTGACTTTGCAGCGCATTGTTGTTTCTTTAATTGCTGGTATAAATGGTTTTTACCAAGATACCATTGTGATTTAATTATGGAATGTCTGTGTTGTAACATTTGACCATTGGTATGATTGAATTCATCTTAGAATTATATTTCCTTGTAATTGTTGAATCTATGAACATTGTTGCTCCATGCTAAAAGACAGTCGTATTATTTATAACTAAGACTGACAATTGAATTACCAAGATCAGATTACTATTGAGGTGTGCCGTGTGTTAAGTTATTGTTTTGCTTTCCAGCATTGTTTCATATCCTATCATTAATCAATGTTGTTCTATTTCTGTGTGTTGTCCAATTTATTCTCAGACTAAAGATTGCTATTAATTTCACTTTGCTGTTGTTCATTTCAATTAATTAAAGTTTGTTGTTCAGATTCCTTTAATTCTAGATTGTTGTTCCATTTACTACTGTTCCATTTCCTTGTTGCTGTTTCATTTTACCTTCTGTCGTTCTATTTACTTGCCTTTGCTGCTTTGGTGTGAGAGAAGGTCTAAGGCTGTAGTAAGCCTCAGCAGTCGCTACCTAGCTCCCAGACCTATGGTCCATGCTCTAATTTCCTTTCCATCAGTTTCTAGAGGGATGGGTTATCGCTTCCGTACCCTTGACTGATAAGCTGCCTTGTGTGATTTTATCCTTTGAAGTAATTTAGTCATAGTTTAGCATATGTCTACCCTTGTATTTTCTTAACGCTATACTGCAAAACATTACTCTTGAGTAAATAGCCGCCTCAGACTGAGTACACTCTTGAAATAAAAAGTCGTCCCTGGGTTGACAATTAATGTGAGGTAATTAGGAGTTTAAAAGACACATTTTTATCGCTCCACATTTTGGCGATGTTGCCGGGGAGAGTGTAGCCATTTCTAAAGAGTAGTGTGAATCTGATGAGCGCCTGCTAGGGAAGAGTTGGATCTTAAAAATGGAAGGTAAGAACCTGCGTATGGAGCATGTAAAAGCCCTGCTCCCCCGTCCGCTTTCCAGCAGGACTGTTAAAGAACCTAGGGCAAAAATAGATGTTTGAATTTTTGTGTGAATAATTAGGAAAAAGATAGAAATTTTTTAAAAATGAATCACATGATCTCACGCAAGTGGTGATGTAAGCACCACCCATTTCACTAACCGATTGACAGGAACATTTGAAGAAGGAGCCTCGAAGAAACACATGAAGAACATCTTATACTATGGTAAGAAATGGCTCATGTTTCTACTTTTGAATTTCCTATCAAAGATCTAGGAGGAGTGACACAAATGCACATAATTCCCCCATCTTTACCAAATTTTCATGGTTTAGCAAATGAAGATCCAAATACATTCTTCTTTGAGTTTGAAATACTTTGTAGAGGATATGATTATTGTACTAATGATCAAAGATTGAAAGTGTTTCCTCTTAATCTAAAAGGAGCAGCTCTGCGATGGTTCATGAGCCTAGGTGGGAATTGCATCCAATCATGGGAGGACATGAAGAAAATATTCTTGAAGAAGTACCAAGACTATTGCAAATCCAATGAAGATATTTTCGGTATGATACAAGGGGAAGATGAAAGCTTGGAGGACTATGTAGATCGATTTCAATACAACTTTCAAAAATCAAAATATAAGCATTTGGAAAAAGAGATATTAAAAACCCTCCTTCTTAAAGGGATCAAAGATAAATTTTTAGAACTCTTAAATCTGATAGGAAAAGGTGATGTTTTTCAGTTATCATATGATGATGTTTGTGAGTTGTGCATAAGGTATTCAAGAGGAATCTCCAAGGGTGGTAAGAATTCTAGAGATGTTTGTTCCTTCTTTTCCAAATCTGCTACAAGAATAGGAGACATAAGAGTTGAAATCAATGTTTTATTTGAAAATTTTAAAGTTGATTTTATTAGTTCTCTAAATGAAAAATTGGATATTTTGCAGGTTCATAAAAATCAAGAATTGGATGAAGTGTTTTACCCTCAAGACCGAAAGGAGCATCTCATAGATACTCACTCTTCCTTATCTAGGATGGAAGTAGCATATCAAAGAAGCAAGGAAGCTGCAACAAGGTCAAAACCATGGAAATCATGGCCTACAGGTATGGTTCAAAACACTCCCTCTCCACTTTCTTACTTGCATAATCCATTATGGAACATTAATGTGTTAGGGAAGTCATGTCAATTTCAATATAACCACCAATCTTGTCTACAAGCTTGGCATGGTTTACCTTATGATTGCATGACTACTCTCCCTCATCTTGTAGCACAAACACATTCTCCATATTCTCCACCAGCTCTTCCACAACATCCTCTTTGCATATCATATTCATTCACACAACCCAATCAACCACATCATCAAAATGCTCCATTCCATACACAATGCCTTGCTCAACTAATTTCACACCCTCGCCACAATAAACCAGTACAACATGCTTACAATGTTGAACTGCCAAATTTACTTACCCTTCCCACCCATTCTATCTCACATGCGCCATTAGAGAAAACTTACAATGAGATTCAGAATGTTTCAAATGCAAAAATTGTAGAAGTTATGGAAGAAAATGAGGTTTCTTTTACTATGCATCAACAAGCTATTTTAAAAGATCAAGAACTTCATGATATGATGGCTATGCGAAATCAAAAAAGTAAAGGATATATTGAATATTGGTTTCACTCCATCATTTGTTTGCAACATCACTCTATGCTTCAACAATTTTTGATACCATGTTTTGAAGGGAAGTTGGCTTCTCATACCCTAATATCCATTAACATGCATTTTTCAAATTTGGGTATGTGCATACGTGAAGCCTTACTTCAAAAATGGCTTCACTGGAAGTATTCATATACGTAGTCATATTCATTTTTCAAATCAAAATAGGTTAGTGTATAAAATAAAATAAATAAGAGAATAAATAAATGCAGTTTCTTTTTCCATGTAAACCTAGTTGTTTTTTGTTGCAACATGCTATGCAAATGAACATTGGTGATAAGTTTTTTAATTCATTTGTGTATTTAGATGATTTATAATAGAAATAAGAATTCTACAAACACTTATATTCATTTTTATCATCAATATGAAAAAATACTTGAATATCATTTTTTTGGCTTGCGGGCTTGATGAAATTTCTGCAAAAACAGTCGGGACAGTCATATTTTGAGGGATCAAAAGTGAATATTTTTAAAACCTGTTTTTACCCTAGGTAGCCCTTGATGTCTACTTTCTAACCCAATTTGAATCATTCAATTTGGATTTGAAACGAAAAATTTAGAAACAAAACATTGACAGGATGTCTAGTGGGCAGCTCACGAATAGAGTTGAGACAGTCAGATTTTGAAGGCATAAATGAATGAATTTTTAAATCATGTTTCTACCCTAGGTATACCTTGATGTCTAATTTTTAACCCAATTTGAATAATTCAATTTTGATTTGAAACGAAAAAGTTAGAAACAAAACATTGACAGGGTGTCTAGTGGGCAGCTCAGGAACAGAGTTGGGACAGTCAGTTTTTGGAGGCCTAAATGAATGAATTTTTAAAACTTGTTTCTATGGTAGATTCCCATATGAATCTAGTTTACAATAAAATTGGAATCACTCATTTTGGATATCGTATGGGGAAGTTATGATCACAATACTGACTGTCTATCGTATATCAGCACCCTTAAAACTATGTCTTTCTGGTTGTTCTTTAAAGTATTTGACCTATCAATTCTTCTTCTCTTCAAAACTTGTTTCTATTGGAAATAAATAAATGAATATAATTTCATTTCCAATTTTAATCATTCGAATCTGATATCAAACGAAAATGTTATGTTTGAAATATCAATTGTTGGTCTAAGCTGGGTAATCGAAAAGGACTCTGTTATGCAGGTTGTTCTAACTAAAATTGACATATCATATCATTGAATTTTTAAAACTTGTTTCTATTGGAGATATACCTTTGAATTATCTCTCATTTGGCTTTGGAATCACTCAATTTCGATGAAAAACAAAGAAGTTGTGATTAAAACACTGCAGGTTAGCATGATTGGTCACTGCTCTCCCGCAGGTGACAAATAAATTTTACTTTGTTATTTTCTCCGTAGATTTTTTCTACAAAGTAACTTCTTGTTAGTTTCTTTGCATAATTCTTGGATTACAGGAGCCCGATCACCTCTCTTTCTCCATGATTTAATGTTTTATTGCAGGTAGACACTCGTTTTTTTGCAAGTCTTGAGAAAATAAAGAAGGTCAATTTATGGACGAGTGATTTTTGAAAGAAATTTTATGAAACAAAGGGAGTCTCATCCAACTCATTACCCAACGGATTCATAATAGAACAAATGAGGAATTGATTTTCATTTGAAGATTCATGTCATGTCTTTGCTGCCAAACCATTTTTCAAATAGATCATTGTTTTGACATAGCATCATAGCTGTTGTAACTCAAATTATTTATTTACATATTGCTTTTTGTTGTTTCTTTTGTAATTTCTCTTATATTTTGTGTTTCAGGTGTTGCTTCATTGAAAGTGCAACTCATCCTCAGCATCAATGTAGTGAACAGCTAATTCATTCTTTGCATGTTTGCATTTTATGGTTGTGTATTTTGCTGTTCCTTTTCTGAAGGGACAGCATTTGTGTGCATTTTTGTCGTTCCTGCTGTTCCTTTTTCAAAGGGACACCATTTTCGTTTTGCTATTTATTTTCTAAAGGAATAACACTTTTTGGTTTAGCCATCCATTTTGTTGTTCCTTTTTCACGGTTCATTTTGTTGTTCCCTTTTCGAAATAGAACAGTTGTTGTTCCTTTTCGAAATGGAACAGCACTTTTGCACTTTCACATTTCGTTGTTCCTTTTCGAAATGGAACAGCTGCTATTCCTTTTTGAAATGGAACAACACTTTTGCACTTTCACGTTTTGTTGTTCCTTTTCGAAATGGAACAACACTTATGCATTTTCACATTTTTCTGTTCCTTTTTGAAATGGAACAGCACTTTTGCACTTTCACATTTTGTTGTTCCTTTTCGAAATAGAACAGTTGTTGTTCCTTTTCGAAATGGAACAGCACTTTTGTGCTTTCACGTTTTGCTGTTCCTTTTCGAAATGGAACAGCATTTTTGCACTTTCACGTTTTGTTATTCCTCTTTCGAAATGGAACGACACTTGCATTTTTTTCCTTTTCTAAAGGAACAACACTTTTAGTTTTTGCTGTTCTTTTTTTCCAAAGGAACGGCATTTGCATTTTCACATTTTTTTGTGTGTATTTTTGTTTTTTTGGTATGCATTTTCTTTGATGTTCCCTACACAGAGCACCACTTTCTTTTTGAGTGTTTTTGTTGTTCCTTCAAAAAAGCAACACTTTGGGAGTAATTTCAAGAGCAACCCTTCCTTTCTCTTGTGGGATTATTCCTAGTTCATCTCAACCACATTTTATTGATTCCATTTCATGGTATGAAGTACACTATTTTTATGAGGACAAGAATTATGGATTCTACTGAAGCAAGTTAATATCATTTACGTTACGATCTTTAACAGGACAGCTCATTGATGATAGATTCTTCTCAAAAGGGACACAATTATTTATATTACTTTACTGCATTGTTTTCTACTGAACATGATACTGATTGATCATATTAATACCATGTTGGTTCCACCCTCCCTGGTTATAATCTTCTCTATCTATAATAAATGAGATTATGGGTATATTTTTCTATTGACATGTTCAAGTTCTTCCACCATCCCTGCTCTTAAGGAGTATTGAGCCTCCCTCTTTTTATCATAAAAATGTGTAATAACAACAAAATTTTGTTCGCAGATGGAGGATAGGGGGTCTCATTACGAGCCAGCCTACCATGTTCATAAGGTTGTAACAAAGTGACATTCCCCATTATGGCCACACACCAGGGTTATGATCCATTGATAGCCAAA